>SNQJ01S0056718.1:12277-22912 GCA_010110895.2 Picea sitchensis | reverse complement strand
GAATGCAAGCTAAGTCTTGCATATAGAGTTGGTTCTCTTGTAGAGTTGTACTCTATTCAGTTTTTTCTGATAAACCCCAAGGATTGTAGTCCATAATAAAAAGAAAATTGTACATACATCGTGTGTTCTTTGTGTTCATTGTGGTGATGACTTGTTGATGATATATTGCTGATATATGTTGTTGATATGTGCTCACATCTAACTGGTTATAAATGACAACAATGGGTACTGAATAAATGTTGAATGCTAATTGATGAGTTTTTGTGCAAGAGGGAAGTTTTGGGAAAAAGAGCCCCACACTCATTCACCCCCCCCCCTCTAAGTGTGGTAGGTGTGTCCAAAAATCATGAGAGATTAGTGACCTTAGAGAAATTTGTGTGTCTTCTAAGCCATTATTCCAGGAAATGCATGATGGATCGAATTAGGAGAGGCACAATGTTTCTAATTCCCCACATGGGTTATGTCACTCAGCCCGGGGAAATCTGTCATACATGGAGTCTATCAATCATCATGTTGCTAAAATTTCCCATTATTTCCATGTCATTTGGACTGTATTTTCAATGATTTCAAGGAATGGACCAAGGTCTTAAATAATCGCAGGCATACTTCTTGGTCAAGGAAAACAAACAACTACATCTTTCTCTACGCCTTGCCTTTAGCTTTTGTTATAATTACTATATGTTTTCTAGATTAAGGAAAATATGTCCATATTTATATTTTACTATATGTTTTCCAACTATCTTCTTGACTAAGTTTTCCATACCATCTTTCAAACAATTCTTTTTTTTTCATCCCACTAAGGAAGTCGAACCAAAGAAGAGCGTTACTCTCAAATCAGGACGACCATTCTCCTTTTCCCATGTGTGGTTACATGATGTACATCGACTTCTATTGTTGTATTCCATGCCAGGTATTTATGCGATTATCTCAATCTATTACCATAACTAGGGGAAAACCCCTTCCGAGAAATGCATGATGGATCTAATTAGGAGAGACACAATGTTTCTAATTACCCACATGGGTTTTGTCACCCAAACCAGGAAAATTCGTTGTCCATGGAGTCTATCAATCATCTTGCTGCTAAAATTTCCCACTATTTCCATGTCATTTGGACTATATTTTCAATGATTTCAATGAATGGACCAAGGTCTTAAACAATCATGGGCATACTGTCAAGGTAAACAAACACCTACATATTTCTCCATGTGCCACCTTTAGCTTCTGCTATATTTACCATATGTTTTCCAGATATAGGAAAATCCAGCCATATTTATCTTTACTATATGTTTTCTAGATTTAGGAAAATCCATCCATATTTAGAAATGTTGTTCCAGTTAGGAAGGTGCCTCCTTTTTTAGTTTAGAAAGTGATTTTTAGTCATTAGTTTAGCACTAGTTCATTGCCACTCTAAATTTAGGAAAAGTTCACAAGTTAGGAAGTTTTCTATTTTTAGCCTAGGCGTTGTTCTCGAGACTTGAAGTGCATGTTGGAAGTAATCTCCAGTTAACACGTTGTTCTAGGAGAGTTTAGGGTTTGCTTCTTTTAGAGAAGACGTACAATTGGGATGATCAGATTTAGCATAACAAACGTACAACTAAGATGATCAAATTTAGCATAATAGACATGGTATATCCTGCACACAAAACTTTTTCGACAGGGAAATCACCACTGTTGTGGCACTTGTTTAAATTATTATTCTTCACCTAGATTATATTTATAACAATTATCTTTTATTTCTTGTTGATTTACCTTATATCTCATCACATTAGATTCATAATTTATTTAATATTATCAATGTCATAGCACTCATATCATATAAATATCATCCCTTTCACTACATATCGTAATTTTACTCAATTCTACTCTATTTTTATTACCATATACCTATTTTTATTACCCTATTATTATTGTATATCAACTTATCTACTCTACTGATAAACAACACTATTAATTATCATAATTGCTTCATTATTGTATTATCACCCTTCATCTCATATATCATTTATACCTTTATATATTTTGTATTTATATTTCTATTAAGTATTTAACCATACATCTATTTCCATACATTAATTTTAGACTATTTTTTTCCATCACTTCCCACTATACTCTACATGCTATATTTTCACTTAGCTTATTTTCTATTGTACTCTACTTTGTATGCTCCACATACTCTTGTAATTGTTAACCTCATTCACCTATGTATTTCTCTTTCTTTGTTTACCATTATTATTTATTGATAATTTATGCTATCTAATCATATACTATATACTATCTTCATGTTTTGTTTTGGTTTTTTTACCTTGCTTGCATTTTTTTACAATTTTTTCTATTTTCCTATTACATCACCATTCATACTTTGTATATTTACACATTTTTTTCTATGCTAGAAATTTATATTACCTTTATAAATCCATACACATAGTATTTGACATGATACTTGGATTGCCAAAAATGGAAACCAACTCTAGCACCATACCTTATATGTCTTCAAACGTCTTCCATGGGGCGAAAATATAACATACCTAATTCTGCTATAATGTCTACAGAGAAAACCTAGATTCAAAGGGAACTTGAAGACTGTGTAAACTAAGATAAAAAAAGACAATTAAAATTAATAGTTGAGATGCTTAATCAAACTCTTGATTGATCGTTGTTGTCATTGCTTCGAGAAGGAACTGGCCAAGCTAGAGAAAAGGCACACCGATGAAGGCACTCTGGACAATGTTGGCATGGATGTTGGCCTGAGAGAAAGTAATAGAGCTCTGGCATATTTCAGTCCATCATCTCCGTTATTCTACTATGTCTCTCAGAATTTCAAAATTTAATTGAAGTTGTTCATCTAAAAATCAATGAGGAGGGTCATCTTCTCTTATCTCATGAGAGTATTCCTCTCGAGTCTACGACTTGTTTCCCGTGTTGTTCCTCTGTGCCAAAGGAGTGGGTTCCTTTGGTTGAGTTCTTCTCGTGGAAGGCAAAGCTGGGACATCCTCATTATCCTAGTTTTGGACAGGTAGTATTTCCTCTTCCACGATTGCATATCCCTAAACCTCCTCTTTATGATGACTTGTTGTCAAATCTCTATTCTTTGTCATGGGGATAAGGTCTGGTGAGAAGCACCATAAATATTGGAGGAAGGAGAGGGAGATCAATGTCGGCCTACGAAGTTGTGGAAAGTTCTTGAACCCCTACGAACTTTGCCTCTTTCACGAGGCATGAGGGAGGGAAGGAACAAAAGAAACTGGAGGAATATCCAAAAGAAACCTTTGACAGAAATTCGACAGATGGTAGCAAAGTGATACCTTGTGTTTCTACCAGAATTGAATGTTAAGGGCACAATAGACTCTCATGATATGATGAATGAGGTCATTTCGAGGCCCATAACCATTAACACTGCCATTACTATGTAATAAATACCATTAACATCCATAGTACCAAAACTTGCAGATCTAGTCGGTGACGAGACCTGAGTCATTAAGGTTGGCATGAGAGAATAACTACGGAGGTATGAGGTTGTGTTAATAATCATCCTCAAGTGAAGAGCCGAAGGTTTGGAGGCTGCATGTAGGCCATATGGCTTAATTGTATCTTGGGAGGGGTGGTATCCCATCTAGGGAATTGCATTCTGAATGAGCCATTTTGATACATTCCAGGAGCAAGGGAGGAGCAGGCTAATGAATGGCTCCAAAACAGTTGTCTTGCCCCCATTGGAAACTCCAACATTTTCTAATGTATCTATGATCTTATTAGTCTCTCTTCTAACATGAGAGGGGATGATCACAATATTGGGCAGCAGCAGAGACTTGAGGAGATCTAGAGTGTTGAGGAGCTGCCAATTGGGCAAACTTTTAGCTAGATCAGACCAATGCAATAGCTTAGTGAACAAGGAGATGATAATCTTAGAGTGCCCTTCCACAATGAGTTTTCTATAGCCTATCTGAGCGGCCAGTTGAACCCCTCGGAGAAGGCCCCATAGTTCAGTTGAGTTGTTAGTGTCTCGTCAAAGACTCCCTATAATGATATGACTTATTTCTCCATTGTCATCTCTAAAAACCACATTGAATCCCGATGGCCCTAGATTCCCTTTGGAGGCACCATCAAAAATCATTTTGTGGAATCCCATCAGTGGTCTTTGCCATGAGACAAAGATGTTCATAGTGATAAAGCAAGAGATGGTGGAGATCTAAGCTTGATTGAGATTTAGGTTCCAATTAGAGAGTATAATGCAGTCATGGGGTTCACAAGAAATATCATCTTCGGAACATTTATGAGATCTGATAGTTTCCAGAATGCTCTCGTATATTTTGGACCAAACATAAGATTCCTGAATTTTCTTAGAGTGAAAAATGTTTTTGTTTCTTTCCTTCCAAATCTGCCAAACTACAAAGCGAGGGAGCAGTTGTTATATCCTATGAGGAATTGTATTTTTGAACTCCGAGGTCCTCTAATTTTCAATGGAGTGAATGATGTTGTCAATCCACCTGTTAGTTTCCTCATGGTCTGGGTGACATGATCTCAAATATTGGAACTGAAGGAGCATTGATTAAGGAGGTGTTCCATGGATTCCTCTTGTTGGAAACATAGAGGACAGGCTGAGGGGCCAATGAATCCTTGTTTTCTAATATTATCCCAAGTTATAATGTGGTTTTGGACCAATAACCAAAGAAAAATGATTACCTTAGGCCAAAGGCTTGATTTCCAAATGATGTACCAGATCTTGTCATTGGGATGAAGGTGAAACTGGGCCATGAAATCATAGGTGTGTTTGATGGTAAAGGTACCAAGAGCCCAGCGGAGAATGTTTGGTCCATTTCAAGTATGAATTATCCTTAGAGAAACCTCGTCCTGCCATGGTCCTAAGTTGCAATTCAGCGGCAAATTAAGGTCCCTGTGCGTTAATTTCCACTCCCACCAAGGAGGAGTAGGAGGCGAGGTCTTCCAAAAATCCACAACTCATAGGCTTCCATTGCGTTGCATATGATTATGGATGTCTTGTATGTTTTCTTGTAGGATCATAGGTGGAATTTGTTGCCAAGAATCCAACCAAAATAAATCCTCCTAGCCATATCGGAACTCCTAGAAGGCGTGTTCTTGGATGAGGGTGAGATTCTTCCATGCAGCATTCCAAATAAGGGAACTAGGGAGCTACTCATTCCATATAATAAGTTTCACTTCCTCTGTGTGAGGGGTGTATTTCTGTCTCCATAGTTGAGCCCAAAGATCTTCTGGGTGCTTCATCCATCGTCACCAAATTTTAACGCCCATTATTTCATTCAACAAGCAAAGGTCTTGTAACCCAAGGCCACCGAAAATATTTGGTTTACAGATCTTATCCCAACTAAACAAGGCCCATTTGCGGCCTTCCTTGTGACCCTACCAAAGGAACTTTCTTTGAATGTTGTAGATATTTTTTAGCAATAACTTAGAAGCAACAATCATCAAAAAAAGGTAGATAGGGATGGCTTGGAGAACTGATTTAAGGAGCACCAGATGATTGGCTAGGTTGAGGGAGAGAAAGGTCCAGAAATTCAGATGATGGGTTAAGGATTGGAGGATAGATTCCCAAGATCTATTGCACAATGCAAATTCAATAAGGGGGATACCCAAGTATTTGGAAGGAAGGGAGTTCTGAGAGAATCCTAGAATGTGAGAGATGTGATTTTGAATAGCTACAGGAGTGTTGAAAATTAAGATTTGGGATTTTTCAGTGTTGATAGTAGTTCTTGAGGCCTCACTGAAATCATTTAGGATTCTACTAATCTTGAGGGCCTCCTTGTTTGTGGGTGAGCCCATCTTCGCAGTGTCATCCATGAATTGGCTACGAGAAACCGCTAGTTTGATTCCATGGAGGGGCAGGCCCTGGAGAGAGTTGTCGGCAACAAAGGCTTTGATATAACAACTTAAGCCTTCATCCATGATGACAAAGAGGAAGGGGGACAGGGGATCCCCTTGACAGATACATCTAGAAGTAGAAAATGTCTTTGAGGGAACACCATTAACTAAGATGGAAAATAAAGTTGAGGAGGTGAGGTTGAGAGCCCAGTTAACCCATTCATTACAAAATCCAAAAACCAAAAGAAGAGACTTCATGTATTTCCAACTGAGTTTATCAAAGGCTTTTGAGAGGTCTAGATTGATGATCATACCTGGAGTGTGGGAGGATTTCAGAGAGTGTATTACCTCATGAGCTAGATTGATGTTGTCCAGGATTTGATGCCCCTCTACATAACCTGATTGCTCTTTAGAAATAATAAAAGGAAGAAGAGGTTTGAGCCTTAGAGCCATTACCTTGGTTATAATCTTGTAGATAACATTACAGAGAGAAATCGATCTAAACTGCTTGGGATGAATGACCCGCTCCTCCTTCGGGATTAAGGTGAGGAAAGTGGGATTATGCATTGGTAAGACACCACCCTATGATGTGAGAATATTCCACTAATTTCTACACTTCTTCACAGACCATGGGCCAACAATAATGGAAAAAATCGGTCGTAAAACTATCAGGTCCTGGAGATTTCCCAGCTGGCATCTCTTTTATTGCTTATCCACTTCTTCAATGGTGATTGGTATTAGAAGTTCTTCATTTTGTTCTCGGTTAACCAAAGCTGGAATATGCTGAGTGATTTTGTTAATGGCATGTGATCTATCAGGATAAGGCTCAGACAACAGATCTTCATAGTATTTGACAAGTTCATTCTCCATGCCCTCATAGTCCAAAAGTTCTTGACCTTGATCATTTTCCAGTCTGGTTAATCAATTGACATGTCTTTTGTGAATCATGGATCGATGAAAAAATCTATTGTTCCTCTCTCCCTCTTTTAGCCACTGCACTCTGGATTTTTGTCTCCAGAGAATTTCCTCTTGCCCATATTTTTCCTCTAGTTGTTGTTTCAAATGCTTCTCCTCTACTTGAGAATCGTTGTTGCCTTGGGTTATAAGTTGTCTATGCATCTCTTCCATGTGTTGTTCTAGAGACCGTTGAGCTTGGAATATGTTATCAAAAACATTTTTATTCCATTCCCGAAGGTGTTGTTTAAAATTCTTTAGCTTATGTTGAGATTTGTACATCAGGGTTCCATGGGAGATTGTTGCATTTTCCCACCATGTGGAAGAATTTTCTTATAAATTTGGATTGGAGAGCCAGATGTTTTCAAACCTGAATGGCTTGCTACGGGGAGAGCTAGCGAGATCCACCCATAGTTGAACCCGCTAGTGATATGAGCCAGAGTGAGGAAGGATGTTGGCTTCCATGAGGAGAGCTTTTGTTATTAGAGATTTTGAAACTAGGAATCTATCGAGTCGATGGGCAACTTAGTCTGAGCTAGAATGATGATTCGACCAAATGAAGGTTCCATTTCTAGTTTCTATATCAATCATATAAAGGTCATCAATTATTTTTTGAAGACCTTCACTATCCTTGTTCAATCTTCTAATGCCCCCCTCATTTCCTCCAAATAAAGAATTATGTTGAAATCACCGCCTAAAATCCATCTCTTATGTTCCACTATGGCACCTAGGATTGACAGACTTGTTAAAAAGGCATCCTTCTCCTAAGGTATTTGGGGACCATAGGCATTTGTAATAACCCCTTCTTTGTTTGAACCAATGGCATGATAATGAGCAGTGATATTCCATTAGGTAGAGTAAAATTTTTCCATCACCACTATCGTTGGGTTCCATAGAATTGCAATCCGCCTCGTTAATCCTACAAAATCATTGTATACATAGTTGCTCTGTCGCCAACATTGATAGAATGTATTTTCAGTTGGGGCATTTGTGCATTTCATATCCTTTAATAGTAAGATATATGGATTCTCTACCATGATATTTTTTCGAAGAACCCTTTGCTTAGTTCTTTCGTTGAGGCATCTAACACTCCATCAGATAATATTCACGGGGAAGGTGGAGGAGGGGAGTTAAAGAAGCCCTTAGTGAACTTTTGGACCTACCCCAAGTTGATCATAAATTTTCCTACCTCACGAATGATTTGTTGTGCTGATTTTCTTCCTCGTCCTTTTCCCTCTTTTGGTGTTTTATGAATATCCTTTCGAGGGTCTATATGAATTCCAAGACCACCCCTAGATCTAGAGGTCACTCTTGCGATGGAGTTCAAATAAACCTTGTGTACCTTACATAATTGCTCCATGGGAAGGGTTTGAAGCTCCTGCTTGTGATATGCCTCCTCAAGCCTCTCCATATATATATCTGCTAATTCTCTTTCATCTAGTATCATGTCCATTTCCCCACCATCCTCTCTGAGTTGGTCCTCCTCAAGTGGTACTTTGTTGTTGGGTGGGATAATCTGCTCTAGAAATGGTTCTAAAATATCTTTAGCTTTACCATGGGTATTATCCTTTCCTATACATTGATGTGGGTCTTCTACCGCATGGGAGTCCAAGAGATGATTTAAGACTTCAAAGGAGTTGCTCGTTGATAGTTTCTTACTTGGTCCTGAGGTGGGTTTTTTATAGTTTTTCTTTTTCCCCCCTGGACTTGATTAAAGCCATCTCTGGGTTTTTTTGGAGCTCCCTCTGCCAATCTTTGAGGGAATTTAAGGGGAAATCCTTGAACAAGTGACCATGTTCATGGCATTTTCGACATATAAATGGAATGTACTCATAATCAATGGTTTGAACCCATTCTTCATCATGGTACTCTAAGGTTAAAGACTCTGCTAAATGCTTGGAAATGTTCATACAAACACAAATCCAGGCATATGAGGTGTATCTTTTTTGGCGCGTCACCTTTTGTTATTTGACATAGAAACCAAGGGTGTTGTCAATGCCAACAAGAATTTCCCCAAGCCAAAATTCTTATGGAAGTGAATAGAGTCTGATCCACACAGGGGCATATGAGAAGTCTTCTTTTCCAGGCTGAAATGATCCGTCTAGAAACTTAAGTAGAGTCTGAATGAGTTGAAGAAATAGGGTCCATTCTCAAATATTCTATCCTTATCTTCAATATTGTAAAAGATGGTCGTGAAAAAACCTTTGGATCCTAACTGAAGGTCATAATGACCCTTGGGCTTCCACCAAGAATTGATCCATTTGATCAAGGCTCGTTTTGAAGGCCATAACCCAGGAACTTGCCTATTAGAGCATGATCCTTCATAAATCGAGTGTCTTCCCCTACCCTTGCAAGGTTTACCACATACCATGGTGTTGCAGAAGCTTGAGGAATGCACTTACCCGACTCTCAAACTCAAGACACTTTTAGATGAGAGGATTTGGTCTCAACTTCCATTGATTTGTCTTTTTGTAGCTCTTCTTGGTCGATATGTTCCTGAAGATGAGGTGGCTCAAAGGGCGGTCGGGAGCAGGAAACGTCAGACAGTTCGCTTTCTACCACATTACGGTATGAGGGGGATTTTTCCCCCTCCACTTCATCCATGCAGGTGTAATCAGAGGTTCACATAGTTGAGCTCTGCAATGTCTAATCCAGTAGTTGCTTCTTGATTCAGAAACCCTTGGTTGTTGCAAGCATTAAACCCTAGCGGAGCTCTTGGTTTTGGTTCTACTTAAGACCTTCCTTCAATATAACATTGTATATTTACATGTTTACTCTATGTGATTATATATTTTTATACTTACATGTATTGTACTAATTTGCATATAAAAGTAATAATAAAACTATAAATTAAAATATGAAATTAAAAATAATAAATAAATAAAATAATAAATAATTAAAATAAATATTAATCAAAATAATAATAAAAATCAGAATACTAAATAAAATCAAATAACTCAAGGTGGGTAGGGAATGTGGAGCCTTGCATGAGGCCCATGTGCATTCCCCCAACGTCCCCACTTAATTAATTAAAAAAGCAATAAAGAAAAAGGATCTTGACCCATCCCCTGACTCATTTTCTTTTCCAAATTTGGTTTCCCCCTCTTGCTTGAGGGTTTTGTTTAGAGGTTCGTGACTGGTTTGAGCATGACCATAGCTCCGTGGCTAGTCGCCTATGGGTGTGACCATGGCTGCTAAGTTGGCCCTTCCCTTCTCGGCACCTCTAGTGCAACGACATGACCTGAATTTTTCTTTTCTTCCTCATTTTTCTTCATCCTTTCATCACTTGCTCAGTCGCTTGGTATAAGGGTTCAACCAAGAGGTGAGCTTCATCAAGGGTTTTGGGCACTACTGCAACCAATGGTAATGGTGAACATGTGGCTTGCTAAGGGTTCAATTGCAATAAGTATAGGTAACATCTTGGTTTGAACCATGAGCTTTGTGGGTTTATACTTTGTCTTGACTCATGGCTTGATTTGGGGAATGGACTGTGAAATGGTAGGGTCTGGTCATATACACATGGACACAATCGGGTCAGGCCTTTATTTTTTGTACAAAGAAGAAAGTGTGGCCCGCCCATGGCCAGTCCCCTCTGAATGCATAGCCACAACTGTCATGGTTCACTCCTTTGGGCTCGACCATGGCTTCCATGGCCTGTGGCGCATCCATGGGCACGACCATGGTGTCGAACATGCTCGTTAAATCTTATGATTAACTTGTTGTTTTCTAGAAACAATTATCCCATGTGGTTTTCAATTTGGTTTGTTGAAAGAAAAAGTATGTCGTGAGCATATGTAATTTACAATTATTATTATTATTATTTAGGTTTATATATTTACAATTTTTTTA
>SNQJ01S0056718.1:0-12195 GCA_010110895.2 Picea sitchensis | reverse complement strand
CTTGGACCTTCATGTAAAGAATTTCAATGACGAATTGAAGTACTTAGGGTTTTCTCTCAAGGCCAACTGGTACAGAAAAGGGAATTGGCTTTGGCTAATTGAAAAAGGGGAAAAGTGCATCCTCTCTTGGTGCAACCACTAGCTATCCAACGTGGGGAGGCCAGTTATGGTAAAATATGTTTTGGAAGTTATCTTGACCTTCTGGACCTCTCTAGTTTGGGTGTCAAAAGGTATCTTAGGCAAAACCAACCAATTATTATAAATAGACTTGTGGTCGGGTCATGAGGATCATAGATCACTTGTTTTGGCCTCCTATAAATGCCTCGCAGTGCCAAAATCTCAAGGAGGCTAGGGTCTTAAAAATATTCATGTATTCTCAATATCACTTGAACCAAAGAATGTCTAGGATTCAATTGATGGTTTCGGACTATGGCCTTAGGTCATTAAGGAAAAATATTTCCCATCATATTCTCTAATGGACGTGAAAACCACAACAACAGTAAAAAAATGGATCAATTGTATAGAAAGCTACAATCAACTCTTTCCCCCTTATCGAAAATTGGCTCTTCTAGAAAGTTGGAAATGGAGCTAGTCTTCGCATTGGTAAGTTTCCATGGGTGGGCTGCAAGAATAATCACTTACTTCTAGAGCCACTTATTCGCATTTTAAATCAAGGAGGTTTCTTTTATTATAGTCAAATCTTTCAAAGGGAATTTCTCACTCGACATATTAGATGGCTTGGGTGGCAGGAGGTCGGGCTAGATGCAATTCACGTGCCCCTTTGGACAAACTAATTTTATCCGTCAACCCAAAGAGAGGTTATACTCCACATCTTGAATACATAGCTTTGAAGAAAAATGTGAGGCGCCTCCCCCTTGGTGGGGGAAATCACTTTGGAAGCTACATTGTCCGACACAAGCAAAATTGTTTGTGTGGATCCTCCTACAAAATAAGGTCCCAACATAGAAAAATCTACAAAAGAGAAGCTTTGTGGGTCCTAATAGATGTCCTCTCTGCAAGTAGGAAGGTGAATCAACTCCACATCTCTTTCTACAATGAAATTTTTCTTCCTCAGTTTGGGATGAGCTCAAACGATCAACAAGGACCACAGCCTACTAGTGGGGAGAGACAATAGACGTCGCCTTAAAATCTTGGATGGAGGATATAAACTCATCAAATATAAAATCTCTTCCACTGATAGTAATTTGGGGAATTTGGCTAGAGTGGAAGCATGCCACTTTTGATGGCCTACACCCTTATGTTACTAGATTTGCAGTAAATATCCTTATGATCTTGGATTCCTTTCCCCAAAGCAAACCACTTCCAAATATTCCTTCTTGTCCTAAGCAGGATATTCCAAAGAAATTTCCATGGAATTGTTTTGATGGAGTTGTGCAGGGATCACCAAGAAAAGGGGGGGTTGGAGGAATTATTTTTTTGATGAAGGCTACCTCCATCTCTTTCTTTGCTATCTTAAGTGAGGCCACAAACAAGCTCAGTGAATTCATGGCCTTGAATATCTTTCTGATGTTGGCAAAGGAAAAATGAATCACTCAATTAAACATATTTGGGGACTCGATGTTTGTAATAAATTGCATGAATGGAACACACACTTTACACAACTACAATCTTCATCCTTTGTTCGAAGATATCAAAATATCCACCCCATATTTCACTCATTTTCTCATGTCTATAGGAACTAGAACAAGGAAGCAGACGATCTCTCTAAAGTTGGATTGGCCCTAGGCGAAGGAGTATGGAATATCTGGGAAAAGGGTCCACATAGCTCCTCAAAATTATGTGCACCGAGGATGATGCAAAATCTAGGGGAAGGGGAATGTAATACCCAATTTTGATCTCCAGACCAGTAATATAAATGTATACATGATGAATGGATATAAGTCAATCAAATGTAATTTTTAACTAAACATTGAATGTTAATATAAACACATCATAGGTTGTAGAAGAGGAAGGACAAATAATGGGGGGCTATGACTCCATGAGAGGGGAAAGACTGGGGGGACTTAAGGGGCTCAATGCGGACAAAATGAAGATAATATTATTTCAATCTTATCCTAAGTCCATAAACTTGTTTAATTAGTTCTCTTTAATCCATGATTTATTGTATCCTAAGCTTTGGATTAATTGCATGAAGGAGGTGTTACAACATATATTGTATGAGGTTCGACCTTGTAATTTTCATCACATTGATGGAGACTTGCTACTAGTACTCTTATGCATTGGACCAACTTGAGAGACACATATTCATGGATCCCTTTTATCTTCATTGCATTTGATCACTTTATGGAGATCTTTGGTTGCATGTGATTGTGTTGGTTGGTTGGTGGTCTTCCCACATGTGCTTGCCTTGTTGATCACCCCTTGGTTGTATTGTTGATGGTTGTGGAGCATGATATCTCATTGTGGTATGGTTGATATTATTTTCTTGGATATGGATGATGGTTCTATCCCCCCAAGGGGTTAGATGATGATGGTTAGGAGATATGTGTTTCATGGTTGTCGAAGTTTCCTAGTGACCTTGCATGATGATGTGGTATTATTTGGTGGCACAAGGAAGGGTGTTCTGCATGGTCATTATGTGTTGGATGTGTGATGGGGAACACACTTGATGGTTGGATGGGTTATCCTTTTTATTATGTTCCTTTCTCTTATGATGTTGGTATGGTGGGATGATTCATGTTTCCTTTGCGAGATTTTCCTAGGTGATTTTACTTTATAATGACACATTTACTAGACATCACCTACATGAAAATGTTCTTCATGATCTTAGTATCCTCATTGATATGTTGTTTCCTAAGTTTGAGTTAGAGAGGGGGTTATTAAATTATGATTTGATGGTGATCTAACCTTTTCCTAGAGTTAGATAGTAATTTTTGTGTAATAATCCCTTGGTGGTGGTGCACTTTAGGTTGGGCTTTATGTTTTGTTGTTATCATGGAGGGGTTTTGCTAGGGAGAACATATTTTATTTACAAGGTACAACACTTTATTAAAGTGAACCCTTCATTGGCACACATGTTCCGGGTGATTTAATTTGTTAGTGACTAATTGGGAGGAGGACTATGGTTATATTTGAGCATTAACCTTTGTGCACAAATGTTGAGGTTGATTTAATTGTTCAATGATTAAAATAATCTAAATTATCCAAATAAAGTTTAATACTTGGACATCCTACTTTATATGCTTCATTTTCATACTTGGAGTGGCGATTTGGACTTTGTTGAAGGTTTCTAGTGGTGCACCCCTCTTCTTGGGCATAGTTTTCAAGGCATGCAATATGTTGTTTGTTGCTTAGAGAGGTTGGCACACTTATATAGGGCACATTGTCTTGGGTTGGTTGGAACATTTTTATGACATGGCATATGGATAATTATTTCATGGATGATTTCTAACAACCTTTGCACATTCTCGTAGGGTGCACTTAATATGGAGAATATTTTATGAGTTGTTGGGTGGTTGAGGTAGTTACATGACACATTTTTCTAGGGCGCACCTCTCATAGGTGTTATGTCATATTTATTGCAAGGATATTTCAGCTACACTTGCCATCGTTTGCCCTTCATTGGAGAGTGCCCCCATCTCTTTGACTTGGCATTATATATTATTTTAGTTGGGGTGGTTATGGAGGTTATTATTGGGAGGTGTATGGCTCATGAGGAGGGTCACCCATGTGACTTAACATGCTCTTGTACTTGGTATCCTTTCTATTTTTGGAGATTATTCTTGGAGGGTACATATGTGGAAGGTTTCTTATTGCTATTTTTTTATATTCTTGGAGGATGCACTTGTGGAGACATTTATTGTTATATTTGGAGACAGATTATTATTTCATGGAGTTTTGGAATGGTCAAAACCCTAATTCCCCTTTTGTCCTTGGATTTTCTTTGAGGAGATGGTCCACTTGCTATTTTGGTCTTTTGATGATATATTTTATTGGGGAGTGCTCCATCCACTTGGAATCTTGCACCTTCATCCATGGAGTCGACCACCATGGAATTCAGACATGTTGAGTGGTGGTGATCCAGATTATGTTGAGAACGAAATTAAGGCAGAGATATAACAAGGAAACAAAAAGATATTGCAAGAAACACGGTCATACAATAAAATCAGATTCTATTAATGAATGGAATACAAAAGACTGCAAAATGCAAAGCATACAAACTAGCTAGAATGGTGGTAGCTTATCCCTGAAGAGAGAGATGTGTCGGTTACGCTCATTAGCAAGAAGTTGATTACAAAGAGGTTGAAAATGCATGTTAACATAAAGCATCAATGAGAAAACCATAAACATCCAAAAACCTAACCCTAGAAAATGAAATGCCATAAGGTTTGTGGGCCCCGATGTGGTTAGTTGATACATTGACTTCCCGGGGGCATTACTTTTGCATACGATATTTGTTTGGGGCCCTCGGTAGCTCATTGTAAAGGTATAGCTATGAAGTACACATTTTGAATGGCCCAATGCATGCCTTAAGTTTTGATCGGTTATTGCCAATTAAAAAAACGTCATTTAGGGCCTCAAAATGACCTCAGAAGTTTGGGACCTAAAAAACTGTAAAAAAACTACCAATATGTGGAACCATTTTGAATTAGTGGAACATGTGGGTGGTCACCAGTATCCACCTGGATCATTCCTCCCCCCTCAGGAAGCAATGGTCGCCATTGTGTTAAGTTCATTCGTCATGGTCCTCATTGTGTTAAGTTCATTCGTCATATGGGAAAACTTTTGTTGAATTTGACTCTTGGTGAGCCACTTTCCATGGTGAAGAAGTTGTCATGCTTTGACGACTATATAGAGTTGGATGTTCTATTGGTGGGTTCCCTTCGTCTTGGTGTCCATGATCTGATCCATTGTCATTTGATCAATGCAGTCATAATTGAGTTCTATAGGGCCTAAGTGCTTGGCCACATCTGAAGTGTCTAGGAGAGGTGGAAAATATGGTTGAAGTAGTTCCACATTAAATACGGGGTGGAAACCAAGGAAAGGGGGAATATTTAATTCAAAATAATTCTCACCCACAGTCTTGGTGATGGTGTAAGGCCCATATCGGAGTGGGCAAAACTTTTAATGGGGTCATGTGAGGTGCTCTTTTTACAAGTGCAACCATACCTTATCTCCCACCTAAAACTTGTGTGGTACCCCATGTTGATCGTGGCACTGGTTGTACTTAGTGTTGGCTTTCTGCAAAATATCCTAAACTTGTCGTTGGATGTGTTGATTCATTCAACAAATTTGGATGCTTGATCAAACTCGGTCTAAGCATGGGAGGACTCTTCCCATGCAACTTCAATGGGAAGAGCTACGTCCATGGGGGCCAATGGTTGGAACCCCAAGCACACTTGAAAGGGGCTATGGGAAATAGATTTGTGGAGAACTCTATTGTAGCTATGTTTAACATAAGGAAGGATCTCATCCCATGTGTGTGGATGTTTGTAAGTACATCCTTAGGATATGAACAATCAACGGATTGACTACCTATGTTTGTCCATCAATCTGTGGGTGGAAGGCAATCAATTTGGTCAGCTTGGGTTCAATCATCGACCATAGGCTAGACCAGAAAGCACTTGGGAACCTATTTCCTTGATCTAAAATAATGGTCCGTGAGAGCCCAAAATTAACCCAAACATGCTCAAAGAAGAGATTAGTAGTGGCCTCGCATGTGATGCTCTTCTTGCAGGGTGTCAAAACTGCCATCTTAGAGAATCAATCAACGACCACGAAGAAATAATCATTACCATGCTTGGTTGAAGGTAGACTAGACATGTAATCCATGGAGATTGATTCCTAAGGCCTCTCAGGAGTAGGCAACGAGGTGTATAGCTCCTGTTTCTTAATGGAAGGTTTGTCAATGGTGTATTTAGTACAATATTTGATATTCTTGTTGACATATTATTGAATCTTTGGCCATGTAAAGTGATTTTCCAATACTTCCACTCTTTTTTCCATGGAAAAGTTTCTTTCCACCCATCAGTAATGCGCTTTCAAAATAATATTTCCAGGCTCGTTTGAAGGAACACAGATATGGGTTAGATGGCATAACAATCCATATTGGAGATGAAAGTCTGGAACTGGTTTGCCTGTGCTCAATGTCTGATAAGTAGCAACAAAGTTAGAGTCACTATTATATAATTGTAGCCATCCAGAGGTCTCATTCCCATGGGAGTTGAGAATTGTGGTTGGTGCCACAATCGGAGGTCGAATGAGGCAGTCTACATCATGGTTGATGTTTCCCTTCTTGTAATCAATGTTAAAATGGAATTGATGCAGGTACATGGAACACTTATGATGGTGATCATTATGTAACTTTCCTTAAGTCTGTATGAATTGTAGAGGCTTCTAATCCATGTGGATGATTGTTTCCTTTCCCATAATACAATGCTTCCACTGTTGACATGCATGCACAATGGAGTACATCTCTTTGTTGTAGGTGGGGTATATGTGAACAACATCAAATAGTGTTTCACTATGATATCCCATCAGATGCCCATGTTGAGTGAGGACTACATTGATGGCATAATTTGAAGCATTTTTCTCAATCTTGAATGGTTGTTGCAAGTCTGGTAGAAGAAGGATTGGTGTTGAGCAAAGGTGGAATTTCAAATCCTTGAATGTTTTTTGTTGTGCCACAACCCAAAAAAACTTGGCCTTGGCTCCACCCTTGGTGACTTGGCTTAGGACCCAAGTGATATGAGAGAACCCTAACACAAACATGTGGTAGAAGTTGGCAAGGCCCAAGAAGATATGGAGATCGATCAGTGTCTTTGGAAACAACCAATCACGAATGACCTGGATCTTGGTTGGATCCACGAGCACACCCTACTCATCCACGATGTATCCCAGATATTGAATTATATCCTTTTCGAAGGAACACTTCTCCAAATTGGCATATAACTTGTGTGGTTGTAGGGTGCCCAAGACCTTTTGAATATTCTTCAAATGTTCATGCCAAGTTTTTCTAAACATGAGGATTCCATCTAGATATACGACCACAAAGGAGTTTGTGAATGGTCGTAATATATCATCCATCATCCACATGAATGTGGTCATGGAATTAGTTAAGTAGAAATACATGTCCAACCACTCGAAGAGACCTTCTTTAGACTTGAATGATGTCTTCCATACATCAATTTTCTCAATTGATACTTGGTGATAGCCTGACTTCAAATCAATCTTACTAAAAAAATTGGTGCCCTGAGCTGATCTAAAAGATCATCAATCCATGGTATTGAGTACTGGTTCTTGACTATGATCTTGTTCAAGGCTCTGTAATCAATAAAAAGTCAACATGTCCCATGCTTCTTCTGTACTAGAAAAATTGGTCTTCCACAAGATGAGGAGCTTCGTCTAGTGTGGCCCTTCAGAATTAGATCTTGGATATGGCGTTTCATTTCTTCATTCTCCATAATGGAGCACCTATTTACAGGGTTGTTTGGCAGAGAAGCATCAAATGTCAAATCAATTGAGTGATTTACTTGATAGTGCAAGGGAACCCTAGTAGGTGAGGCAAATATTTCTTTGTGTTCTTCTACTATATTTTCCACCTACTTTTGTTGTGTAGAGAGACCTCATGCAAAGGTTTTAGTGGTTGTAGTGATCTTTTCTTCACCTTCCAACTAGACCATAAAGATGACAAATATCTCAGTCTGAGAGATCACCTTACTGCACTACTTCACGGAGACTAGAGTCAGGTTGTAACTACCCACTTACACTGTTTTCAATAAAAGTGTTATCTTTCCCTACATACATGTGTAAATTAATTCAATTTGTTGATATATGTTAGTTTTCTTCACATATTTGAATTTTTGCACATTATGTGTATGCTTTGAATTCATAACTACCTTGTTGCAGCATAGACTTGGTCTTCTTCTGTAGGTTGATACCAATGGATATTAGGAGCAAAATCAAACGTGGAAATCAAGGATCGACATCAAAGGTAGGATACAAGGTGTGAAGTCTCTCCTTCTCTCCTTGAAGTAGTTATTTTCTTATAGCAATGTTGTGTGTGAGGGTAGGTTCTGTCTTTTACATATGGTCTCGCTATGTTGTGGCATAACCCAAGGTCACAGGGGAAAAATCCCATAACAAAATTGGTGACCATACTAGGGATCTCTTCTCCTAGTTGGGGTCAGTCTTAGGGTTTCTTCTGTTGTCTTTGATTTATGTAACATTTCTTGTTTTCCGGGATTTTCTTTCAAAGAATCTACCATATAGAAACTTTTTCTAAGTTTCTGGAAGCCTCCTTCTGGATTGGATTTTTCTTTTTTAAGTTTTATTGATCCATCCGCGCTTTGTCCCTTTATGAGTCATGGATATCTATTATTTTACCTTGTATGACTTGCGGATGTCTGCTAGTCATAGTGTACACAGTCACAAATCTATGTAAGAAACAAGATTTTTTAAGCCTTTCTCTCAGTTTTGGAGGATTTGATTTGGTTCTTCAATTGGGCTTGCTTTTGCTTTTGATTGTTGTATCAAGTCTCTGAAAACTTTCAAATCGTCTAAAAGATATTGTTTTTGGTTAGGCTAGTATTTTGGTTATAAGGTTCTTTAGGTTGGTCAAAAGGTTAGATGTGGACTGTTGGGATTAGTTTTCAATTAATTGTTGCATTCCAAAGATTTGTAATTGTTCACTTTCTTCCTCTTTACCTTTATTCCCTTTGTTCATAAAAGAAAAAGACAAATCATATATCATTTGCATTTCATTTCTTTCAGTAACAGAAAAGACAAAACTACTTGTTTGTTGGTCATTCTTCTTTGGTTCCCTTGTCTCTGAACTTTTCAAGAAAATAATTTGCTTACTAGCACTCAGGTCTTTAGGCATGTTGCTTGCTTTGGTAGAAAGAAAATGAAAATGAAAAAACCTATTTTTTTCTAGTTAGGTCTCTTTCTTTCTTTGCATTGTTTCCATTGTTATTTGAAAAAGAAAAAAGTTACTAGCATAGGAAAAACTTGCATTTCAAGGTTTGAAGGATTGTTCCTGCATTTTCTTTTTTGAAACTCTTTTTCATTGAAGAATTAGTGTAAATTTTTCTTTGCCATTGTTCTTGTAAGTTTAATTTTTGCAAGAGTCTCAAACAACATCAGTTTCACTCCATACCCTTTGAATAAAAACAACCACTAAAACGAACGCTAAACTTAAAATGTACGAGACTTTGTTTCTAGGGTTCACAAACAAGTTTAGGGTTAGGGCCTTGGTTTAGGTTGGAGAGTTAATTTCTCCAAGGCCAAAAAACAAACATAGGATTCTTAGTTAGGGAGAGTCTCAAATCCAATTGTTGTGTAAGTATAGCCGAGAATCTCCTCTAACATATGAGTCAAACATGAGGTCACGTAAAGGAGAGCTAAGGAGATATCCCCTCCAAATATTAATTGATCATAGTGGAGAGATCGTATATAGGAGGATTTTCCTGAAGTGATACTAACCCATTCTGGCGTTAGTCCTTTGGAAGACTTTTTTGCTCAGTTACCCTGCCCATACGTTCGATCTCGACTGTACCCCCCAAACGTTGACTGTGAGGTGGTGACCTTAGTTGCTTTTCCTAGGGATCTCAGAGGTGAATGTGGGGGTTTGATGTGGTACATGGGGTAGATTTCATATCACACTTATCAGTATTGTTGGCAGGTGCCCCGTGAAGCATGGGTGCTTGCACCAGATAAGGTTGGTCAGAGGAGGTTGGGATAACTGCTTCTCACTACTTCGCTTGTTGGTTCATGGGACATAATCAACCCATGCCTTCATCTGGAAGGTCCCTTCCCACTTTTTCATTCCTTTGGACTCAGGACCTCATCCACCTAGGCTGAAGTTTTGGACAAGTTGCTTGCTTGCGATGTTTCTCTTAGGAATTTTTATTGTAGTGTTGCTTTGTATAGTTGGCCTTAGGTTGTTTCAGTATCACTACTTTTGGATCATTGATTTAGGGTGTTTTACCAACAACTCCAATGGTCGGGAAGGACCCTTGGTCTTCCTCTTGAAAGCGTGGAGTTGTCTCTTAGAAGGTTGTTGATTAAGGTTGGTTGTCATTGATGTCAACCCTTGGAGAAAGCCCCGCGACACAAAGGTTTGGGTAATGGTCCCAAGATTGTTTGATGTAAATATGAATCATTATTGTCGTTTCATGGTTGATAAGAAGTAAAGATGGAAGAATTCCAAATTGGTCCCCTTATGGTGAAAGCCCTCATGGGAAGACGCTTTGTGGAGTAAGAGAACACATGCTTAATTGTGGAATAATGACATGAAGGATAGTGAATTTTTCATGGAAACTATCCTAGATGGATAGTTCTTGTCATGCCATTTCCTATGGTATGTGGAACGTCACATAAATCCTCGCGGTTAGAGAGTTATGACCATGTGAAGTTAGAGAACCCAGGTTTGGGTAATGGACCCAAGTTTGTTGGATGGATAACGGTATGATTTTTGTTATATTTTAAGGTAATATTGTTCTAGATGGATAGTACATGTAATTCCATTTTTTGTGGTATGTGGAACGTCACATAATTCCTCACGGTTGGAGAGTTATAGCCTTACGAAGTTGGAGGACCCTCATATGTCATCTAGAAGCCCCAAAAGGTCAAAGTAGTCAAAGTGGTTTAAGAGATTTTAGAAGGTAAATAACAAAGTGAAGTGATGAGTGTACTAGAATTCAAAGTGAATACAAAATAAATTATTTAAATCATAAATTTAGTGGAGAAATTAGAAGTGGGTTAACCCTAAAATAAGGAAAGTGGGCAAAGTGACCTAGAAGATGTTTTTAAGGAAGCTACTTGGAGAGTATAAATAAGAGGCAAGGCCCTATCATTTTAGACACACTTGAGCATATTGAATACCTATAGGTGTCTGATTTAACCAAAGGATATCTAAGATGAATTTCTGAGTAAAGTGAAGAAAATAAGGCCGGAATTCAAGGAAGGATAAATTATTTTGATGATGCTTTCTAAGGTATGTTTTTTTCAGGTCATCTCACCATTTTCGCAATTAAAAAAATTCTAGAATGACTCAGACCTTGAAATTTCTATTCCATTAAGGAAACATATCCAAGTATCTGTGGTAAAAAATTCATCTTGTGGGTCATTTCATTTTGGGAGTTACACTCCATGGAAAATAGGGTTTGTGGCTAGTCCTGAAACTAGTCAAAAACAGGTGTTTCGAGTAAAAACGTCAAAACTTCTTCATAACATATCCAAATTCAGTGGGACCAAATGTTTTGGATAGAGTACATTTTGTAGTAGTTTTTGTAACAGTTTCAGATCAATTCAACAAATATTATGTTTGGGTAATGCTCTACAAGGTCGCTCTCTAGAATAAGTTAGAATTCAGCAAGATGTGTCATTTTTGCTATAACTCCTTTTCTGAGAGGTTTCAAGTAGTGAAACATGGAGGAATTGTATAAAACACAATGAATAACATTGCGTATCAATTTCAGATATCTATTCATTACATGTACAAAGTTATGATTATTTCAAGTTAGGGTTGTTGACTAATCCAAAACTAGTCTTGTGAGACTAAAGAAACGTTTGATGAAAATGCTAGTCTCTTGTTGTTAAAGTTAAGGAAGGTTTTTAGGTATGTGATCATATAAACCAGATCTATTACAAAGTTACAAATCATATTTGGATGATGAAATTGATGAGGGCTTTTGGTTGATGTACAAGTTGGGTACATGGTTGAGACAAGTAATTGATGAGTTGGCACATACATGAGGTGTATAGTTGATGATGTTGGTACATATTGATGAGTACTTGACACATGATTGGTACATACTTGGTAGATGGTTGGTTGCACTTTTTTATGGTACAAGTTGATTACATATTGTTTGGTACAGGTTGGTGCATGGTTGATGCACTTGTTTATGGTACAGGTTGATTACAGGTTGATGCATGGTTGATGCATGGTTCAGGTTTATTGGTACATGTTTACAATGGTATATCTCATAGTGATAGTGTGACGGTGGTTCAATCATTCTACTTCTACTTCAGGCCGGTTAGACGGGGCAAGAACAGGTGGTTGTAGCCACCTTCCGGTTGTAGTCGGAAAACATAGGGGGTTGTAGCCTCCTTCTGGTTGTAGCCAGAGAATTGGGGAGTTGGAGATTCCTTCAGGTTGTAGCCTGAGAAATTAGGGGGTTGGAGCCTCCTTCTAGTTGCAGATGGAAAACAAAGGAAGTTGGTGCTTCCAAT
>SNQJ01S0056715.1:43820-65841 GCA_010110895.2 Picea sitchensis | reverse complement strand
TTTTACAGTCTCTGTACATTTCTTTCATTAATAGAAATCATGTATTACTGTATATCTGTGTTTATGGTTTCATCTCTGATACATTTATGTTATATTATTGAATATCTGCTATATCTTAGTGCATTTCTTTATTATATCTCCGCTCTCATTTCATGCCGGAAATAATCTAGATCAGTGGTATCAGAGCAGGCTGCTCTTGATCGTTTTTTCAGTGCATGTCCCTGAAGAGGTCTGAGTATATCAATTTGGGTCTCAAGCTTGTCTCTCTTTAATACAATCTCTCTCTCACACCCAAGAAACCCTCAATGGCGGAAGAAAAGAAAAACGACGAAGCAGACGATCCTATCAATCTATTGCTTGAGCAAGCTCTCACACGACAGAGGGATGAAATGATGGAGAATTTTTCCCACATCCTTCAACGCATGTCGATAGCAGCAGACGCATCTTCATCAAGCGGCCACTTTGGAGGCACCGCGCCTTTGAAGGTACAAGTTAATTTTGATATTCCTGTATTTGAAGGACAGATAGATGCAGAAGCCCTAGAAAAATGGTTGACTCTGCATCTATCTGTGGATGCGGTAAAGGAACAATATTACCCTGTTGGAAACTATGAGGACCAGTACATGAGATGGACCATACTGCAGCAAGAGAGGGGCCAAGCAGTTTCAGAGTTCACCAATACCTTCCATACCTTGCGCACCAAGCTGGGTATCAAAGACTCTGAACGACATTTGGTTCTGAAATATGGATTTTCTGGACATCTCATCACTCAGTGTTTCTTATCGATATGCTGTTAAAATCGAGCAGAAATTTAAGCACCAGAACAAACGGGATTTTGGGTCTGCAAATCCACAACATCTAAAGTATGATAAATACGACCCTAGCAAACAACTTCCTAAAAACCAGTCTAAGCCACAAGAAAAGAAGGGTCACTGGAAGACAAAGAAGGATACCAAAAAATGGTGCAATTTCCATAAAATCCCCTAGCACAACACTGATGAATGTCGCTCAAAATAGTCATTGGTGGCCGAGATCAAAGACAAGGAGCTGAACCCTGATTTAGAATCTGATTCTGAAAATACTGATAAAGGACATTTAATTGACGCAGACCCCACTGCTATTGTCGTGACCACAACAATTCAACCAGAAGAACCAACAAATCCCAAAGAGGGGGAGCGCCTTTTTCATTCACAAATGTGGGTGAAGGGGACCCCGCTGCATTTTATTGTTGATAGCAGAAGCCAGAAGAACCTCATCTTAGCAGAGGTCATCAAATAGTTGGGATTGTCGACAACACCACACCCGCAGCGATACAACATCGGGTGGCTTCGCCAAGGATGAGATCTCCGTGTCATCCAACAATGTCGATCGTCATACAACATCCAACCCTTCAAGGATGAGGCATTATGTGATATTGCCCCACTGGATGTCTATGATGTTCTCTTGGGCCAGCCATATATGTGGAAGCGCCATGTTGTTTATGAGTCTCGACCCTGTAGTGTCATTGTTACTTTGGGGGGTCATCTCTACAGAATACCAGAGGTAGTTATGACTATTCTTCCACCTAAAAAGTGATGCAAGGTAGTATCTCATACTGCAAAATTTAGCTTCTTCACAATCTGTTCAAAAGAAGAACATAAGGACACTGCAACCACTACAACCTCGCCCCAAGCACCTTCTATCCAAAAAAAGAAGGTCGACAAGGCTGCAACAAAGATCAAAGAGTCCTTCTGCTCACCATCCTCTCATGTATCTTGACTTTTTGAACAGCCTCAGCCTCAACAAGTCTATGACAGACTTCCACAAACTGAGCATCACGACGTCTCTAGCAAGGCAAGCAACTTACCAAGATGCAGATTCATCAAACACTTTTCCCTCTCCCCCGGGAACTCAACGCAATGGAGACCATTTCTTCCTAAGGAGGGAGGATTGATCTAGGTGGATATCGGTGGCCACCCACCTTTTCCAACTGGCTCAAAACAATTTTTTGGCAATTTTGGCAATTGACTATTTTTAGCAGTTTTAACTTTTGGGGCCATTTTAAGGGCCTAAATGAAGGGTTTTCAGGATTGAGATTCTCAATGATCACATACGACATGATTGAGGCCCCAAAATGAATCTCCTCAATGATACCTTTCCAACGGGCTATCATATGCCTAAAACGGAGATCGTATGCAAAAGTTACGACCCCGGGAATTTAATGTACTAACTTACCCAAACGGGGCCCACATGAATTTTGGCGCTTCATCTCCCAGGATTAGGTTTTTGGATGTATAGGGTTTTGGGCATTCTTGTTTATTGTAGAAAGGCCTTCAGAGCCTCATTGTAATCATCTTCTTGCGAATGCAAGTAGCCGTCACATCTCTTCTCAGAGATCAGCTGGCACCTTTCTAACGAGTCTTTCACTCTGTATTTTTACAGTCTCTGTACATTTCTTTCATTAATAGAAATTGTGTATTATTGTATATCTGTGTTTATGGTTTCATCTCTGATACATTTCTGTTATATTATTGAATATCTGTGATATCTCAGTGCATTTATTTATTATATCTCCGCTCTCATTTCGCAGCGAAAATAATCCGGATCACAAATACCCTATCAAGGATAAATGGGTCATTTTCATCCATAATCTCAATTACTTCAAAATCATCCACAATTTTCAACCCATCTATAAGTACCTCCACATATTCCACTTTTCCAAGGGGGAAAATACCATACTAATTGGTAAGTCTCAGCTGGATGGGTGACCAAACTAACTTTGGATTCCCCATCAACTCCCATGATTTCTTAGGGAGGATGTTCACATTGGACCGAAGATATAGCAAAACATCCTTCATTTCATAACTTCCCAATTGTAATAACCCCAAGTTTATCCCCGATTATAAGTGTACATGTGTTTATTTTCTATAGGGTGGTGAGCCAAGATATATTGGGCCCGAGCGCCTATGTGATTATTAGGTTGAAGAGCCTAGATGCTCAAAGGCCATCACACCTATTATTGTAAAATGTAATCCTTAATAAAAACACACCATTGTTGCAGATCAACCCTACAAAAGAGTAAGGGGAATAACCTCCACTAGAGAGGAAAAGGGAGCGAAGAGTCTAGGAAAGGGACTAAGCCTAGGGGGCTTAAGCCAAGAAGGCTAGGAATGCATCACCAAGTGGGATCAAGGGGGGGACCATAAGGTGACAAGTGTCATTTATGTGCATGCAATTATATTGGGGAAATTTGGTGTACTTTCCCAACCTTCCTATAATTCTTATATTCATTCACTCATGTTCACCCTACCACCTATCATTTGTACCTGGCTACTATCCCTCATGTTACATGTACTTGGAAGCTTGGTAGCTTCCTGTAACTATTTTTCTTACAGGATTGAGCTGAAGAAGCGGGTTTTCAAGCCCATGTGCAGTTGAAAAGGCAGGTTGCTAGGAACGTAAGCATTCTCTCCAGGTGAGAGAAGTGTTGTTGAAGAGGCGGGTTTTCAAGCCCATGAGAATTCTCTCTAGGTGAGAGAAGTGTTGTTGAAGAATCTTATTGTCAGGCCCGTAAGTATTCTCTCTAGGTGAGAGAATTTTTGGGAATTGTTTTCCCAAGGTGCCAAGTTGTACCTACATGGCTATGGGACTTCCTTTCTGACTTGTTATTGAAGCCTCAAAGGGAAGTGGGTTAGCTGAAGGATTTTTGAGCAAAGAAGGAGCACACTTCCTGGGGTGGGAAAGGTGTGTGGGGAATGAGATATTGTAGACTAGTTGTTAAACTTGGCACCTGAATTGGAATTATTGTTGTTGTTGAGATACCTTACCCAACTAGAGTTTAATCCCCAAGTCGGAGGTGAGCAGTTGTTGGCTTATGAGAAGCAAAGTCTAAGGCCAGGAGGAAAGTCGGAGGTCAGCATGCAATTGGTGTCTTATTTTATCATATAAGTATCTTTGTTACTCAGTGTAATTGAATTAGAATGAATGGATAAGAGTTTGTATTTACATGTATGACTGTGTATTCTTGGTTTATGAATAAAGTGGTTGTTTCATTTCAAGGTTGTGTGATTGAATATTTGTTGGCATAGGGGCAGACCCAGGGTTTAGCTCTAACAGTGCACCAACAAGACCTAACTACTGACCCTTTCGGCAACACCTACGAAGAAGATGCAGTCTCACCCGAAGTAACAATAGGGGGTTGCAGGACACATGTGTCTACAACCAAAGGAAATACAAAGTGGATCCAAGGAAACAACACACAACAACCTAGTTATTCTTTATCTCCTTTAAACCTATTGCCTGAGCTATGTCTCATATCTAACACAATGATGCAATAAAAGAATAACAGAAAGAAAAATAACACAACATCAATCACATAGAAGCCTGTCTTTCCATCTTTCCTGTGAGGTGTTCCAAAGCATCCATTGGTGGCTTTTTCCGCTTGTTGAGTTGTCCACAATCCATCCTCCTTGTTGATTTGTTCTCCTTGATATTCTCATCCAATGACTTTTTTTCCCTTACTTCACTCCTTCCTTTATGCTTCTTTGACCACTTCGACCCAATCTCAGTCAATGTGCCTTCCGCGTAGTTCACAATTCGTCTTTTCTCTTCCTTTTTCTTTTCTTTCTTCATTAATCCATAACCAAATGCCAACATGCCCCCAACACTCACCTGTGACTCGTCCCGAGGCACTGTAGGTCTGAACCTTTTGTTTTACTTCAACTTTAGACTGCGTGGAGCAACCTATGCTTTCTTCTCTGTCCCTCCCCACTGTGTGCAGACTGTCTTTTCTGTGTCTAGCACCCAGTTTCAACTACACCTAGTACCTAGACCCTTCTTCTTCTGCTTTTACTGAGAGTTGCGAGGCAGCTAGTTGTCATAGTATAATTTCAGCCAGCTCCCATTCACTAAACCTTCCTTCCATTCTCCATTTAAAGTCTTCAACTGCGCAGCTACTCCTTCTATAACATAGGCCACCTCATATGGCCCCAACCAATGTGTCATGAACTTCCCTGGATGCTTCATGAACTTGTTGTCATATACCAATACCAGATCTCCTTACTTGAATGCTTTCTTCTTGATGTGTCTGTCATGGTAAGATTTTTCATGTTCCTTCTGTACCTACTAATGGAATCCTACAATAAATTTGTCTTCCTCTAGTTCTACCAACTGCGCAAGTCTATTTTGAACAGCATCGGTGTCATCCATATCAGTGAATGCCACAATTCTTAAGCTAGGAACTAAATATTCCATAGGTACTGCTGCTTCTATACCATAAACCAACTTAAAGGGAGTCTGCATTGTCAGCTTCTTGCAAGTGGTTATATAGGCCCATAACATTGCTGGTACTCTCAAATCCCAATCATCTCTATTCACACTGCAAATCTTTGTCAATGTTGTCTCCAAGATCTTGTTGAAGGCTTCAACTGTACCATTCGCTTGAGGATGGTATAGAGTGCTCTTCTGGTGGTGAACTTCAAATTATTGAGTCAAGGCTTCAATAGTATTATTAATAAAATGTGTACCTTTATCGCTCATAAGGATCTTCGGGCATCCAAAACTGATTATGATATCATCAAATATGAATCGTGCAGCTGTAGTTGCACTACATTCCTTAACTGCTCTTGCTTTTGCCCATATGGTCAAATATTATGTCACAGTGATTATGTATCGAGCTCCTGTGCACTTTCCTGGTGGGTTGATAGGTCCCATGAAATCAATGGCCCATTTCTCAAATGCTTGTAAGGTTAGTTGGGGTGCTAAAGGCATCTCATCCCTTCTGGAAGGTTTCCCAACTCTTTGGCATACATCGCAAGCTCTGTAGTATTCCTTAGCGTCTTTGTGTAAAGTGAGCCACCAAAGGCCAGCTCTAAGAACCTTCTGCGTTGTTGCTTTTCCTGCATAGTGTCATCCTATTATGCTTTCATGTGCTTCTTCCAGAATCAGTGGTCTTTCTTCCTCCATAACACATCTCCTCAAGATCTCATCAGGTCCCATCTTATATAGTTGTCCAGCTATAAGTGAAAAATCTGCAACACACACTACCAACTGTTTCTTCTGAATGATGGTATATTCGTGAGGTTCCATTCCTGTAGACAAGAATTGGACTATTTTGGTGAAGTGATCATCAACCTTTCTAATGGCCAACAACTATGCATCTGGTAGTGTATCCTCTAAGATAGTAGGTTCCTCTCCATGTTCTAGCCTAGACAAGTGGTCAGGTCCCTTGTTCATTCTCCTTGGCTTGACCACAATCTCGAAATCATATTCCTGAAATAACAGAAGACATCTACATATCCTTCCCCCCAACATTGGCTTGTTGAATAGGTATTTCAATGCAAAGTGATCAATGAACATCTTAAAGTGTCCTCCCAACAAGTAGTGACGAAACTTATGCAACACATACACCATGGCTAAACCTTCTCTCTCAGTGGTAGTGTAATTTATCTCAGTTGTTGAGAGCTTCATGCTAGCAAAGGCTAATGGATGGTCAATATCTCTTGATCTTGGTTGTGCTAACACTACTCCTAATGAAATATATGATGCATCGACATGCACATGAAATTACTTACTCCAATCTGGGAAAACCGGAATAGGCGCAATGACCATTTTCTATTTCAGTGTGTCGAAGCTTCGTTGGTATTCCTTTGACCACTGAAACTAACAATATTTCTTTAAAAGCTTCTCCATGGGTGTTGTAATCTATGCATAGCCCTTGATGAACTTTCTATAGTATCTAGTATGTGCCAACGCAGTGTGCAACTATCTAACCGAAGTAGGAGGAGGTATATCAACAATGATGGCGATCTTGGAAGGATCTACCAGCAACTGTTGCTTAAACACAATATGGCCTAGCAACACTCCAAAGGGTGAAAAGAAGATGCACTTCTTCAGGTTCAAGTCAATCTATCATTTCTTGCACTTATCCAACATTAGTCTTAAACATTCAATATGATTTTGCAATAAGCTAAAAACAATCCAATCATCAAAATATGCTTCCAGAAATTTATGTAGAAATTCGTTGAATGCTTCAACCACCACCCTAGAAAATATGGTTGGTGCATTCTTCAATCCAAAGGGCATCATTGTGTACTCGTAGGATCCCCATTCTGTTGAAAATGTGGTCTTATGGTGATCTTCCTTGACAATCATGATCTGGTGGTAACCTAAAAATACGTCTCTGAAGGAGTAAACTTCATGTCCTCCCACATTATCTAACACTTCGTCAGTAAACGGTGTAGGGAATGGATCATGTAAACATGCATCATTTAGTTTCCTCAAGTCTACACAGATTCTGATCTCTCCAGTCTTCTTATCTTCCACCATAGGGATAATCCATTATGACTCTTCAACGGGTTCTATGATTCCTGCTTCGAAAATTATGTCTAATTCAATCTTGACTTTCTTCTTATACTTGGGATTCAGTCTGTAGGGTCTCTTCTTGGCTGGCCTTGCATCTAGTTTCAAGGGGATCTTTATTTCTCCCATGGGCCCTTTAATGTCCTTCATTTCAGTGAACCTGGTTGGAAATAAGTCCTGATATTCATGCAGTAGTTCTGTGATCTTGTCAATAGTGGAATCATCCCAATAATCTCCAACGTTTGTGAGCTTAGGTGCTTGCTCTATTGCAATATTAACTTTCTTGATTTTAATTGGCTGTCCAATAAAAGGTAGTTCAACTCCTGGTCCTTCTACATATCTATGTCCTTCTATTTCTGCAATGTTCACATTCCTAGGATCATTTTCTTCATCAACATTGATATTGTAACAACCTTGCAATTTATGAAGAGGTGCAGTCCATTCATCCTCTTCTTTCTCAACGGGGAGGTTAGGTGCCTCATCAAAGACTTTTTGTCTTACAACTTGTAAAGCTTGATCTATTGTAGGGTACTGACTTTCAAATAAAAATGTAGCTACAAAGTTCTAAGTCATACCATACCAATCTACAGTGGTGAGGCACAGTTTTTCTTGAAGATACCAATTGATAGGGGTTGTGTCCAAAGTTTTAATGAATTTATGCACCCACTGCTCTTGCAGAATGCTTCTCCAAGCTTCCTCACATCTTCGCAAATGGTCCTTCAGACAAATTTGACCTGTGTATCTAACCTCGCACCCTTCTACTTGGTCTGAAAAGTGCAATGTCATCAAAGTACGACATTACACCCAATCCACGATGTTCTTCTTGTGCATCCCCCACCATCTCGCTGACATTTCTTTCAAAGCTTCATCCAGTGCCAAAAACCTTTTTTGTACTGGTACAATTTCTTCAAATTCCAATAAGAAAGTTTCTAAATGATTTAAAACATCAAATGTGGGAAAATTACTGACTTATGTGCCAATCCAACGAACTTCCCTAGTCAATCTAGCACATCTCTGCGTAGAATCTTCATACATTTTGTTCTGCCAGTTCTCTAGTTCTTCTTATGAATCTGATGATCATGCATTGTCACTTCGCCAGCTTAAGTTCCCATATGTTGTAGGATTAATGTAATCCTATTGTCTTGCAGTCAATTTATATATATTATCTAGATTGTATGCACGGTCTTCTTCTCTGATGGGTTATGTGTATCTGCGACCTTCATCGGGATCCAGAGGTGCAATGACCCTAAGGCCATCACCTTCAAATGTCATTTTTCTTTTCTTTAATTCAACAATAGTAGAATTATTGAAAGCCCAATCAATTCCTAACAACGCAGGATAAGGACAACTATCGTCAACTCTCTCAATCACCTCGAAGTCCGCAAACATCCTTACCCCGTCGATGTCCATAGGGACATGCTCCAGTCTTCCAAAGAGGCTTACTGCCTGCTGATTAGCCATCCTGAGCCTGATAGGGGAATAAATCAACTTCAGTTTTCCCATCAGTGCCCAGGTCTGCTTCGTCATAACATTGACTTCTGAACCTAAGTTGAGGACCACATAATCTATGTCATAATCTCCAATCTGAGCATTAAGGTGTAGTTCCTTATTTTTCCTTCTCTTTCTGAATACTTGATGTACTTTTTTATTTAATAGAGGATCTATCCTGCCTATCTCATACTGTCTGATCAAATTTTGTATCTCTTGTACAACTCTTTCATCCTTAATCAAATTAATGCAAGTACATAAGAATTCCATAAGCTTGCTACCTCTTTTCCTTCGTTGGGCGAAGCAGTTTGATCGAATGCCATAGGCATTCCACATTCTCTCACTTCTGGTTGTGTCTTTGATGAAGAAGCCTAATCTCTTCCAAATTATTTTCTTGCCTCTTCAAATGTTTTCTTTTCTCTCCTTGGATCAAACACTTGTGTCTTCTCTGCAGCTCTTCTGACCCTCAATTCTTCTATAGACTTTCCTGGGATCACTCTGTCTTCTCCTGTAACAACACCTCCTCTAGTGATAACAACAACTCTGGGATCCTCTCTACAAGGTTCTGCTGAGATTAGTTGTACTTGTTGGTTTCCTCCTTGTCTCTCCTAAAGTTTGGCTAACAACACGAGACAACATTCAATGACATGTTCAAATGAGTTGCAGTAGTTGCAAGTGGTACAAGGTTTCTAGCAGTCCCTTGCCAAGTGACCTTGTTGTGCATAGTTATAACAAATGATCTGACCTCGACCTCAACCCATGCCTCCTCCTCGTTCTCTTCCTCTAAATCCACCACGAGGGTTGAAGTTTCCTCTTCTTGGGGAATTAAACTGCGTAGTATTTCCCTCTTGTTGCATCTCTCCTTGAATCCTATATGTATCCATTGACCTTTCATGCAAGAGGTCATAAGCCCTACAATCCTTCTCATCATGCCCCATAGATTTATAGAATGTGCAGTAAAGATTTGTAGGGGTCTGAACATATTTTTGCATGTAATAGCATTCACCAGGGCGATGTCTATTTCTACATACCTCGCACCAAGGTAGAGTAACCTGCTTCAAAGGGATCGGAGCTACAAAGGCCAAGTATTCATGAAATAGGGGATAGTGCTCCTTATCATGGCCTTCTAACTTGCATATGATACACCAGATGTCTTCTCTTTTATCTTTTCCCTTGTCTTTCTTCATATCTTCGACCTATATAGATAAGCTAGTTAGCTGACTCAAAATTTGACTCATACCTGAGCTGGATTCTCCCATAGGGGTGGACTCTAGTTTCATGGCGATATCCAATGCCTCAACTTGTGAAGCAACCTTCTATTGCATCATAGGGACTCTTATGTGTGGTAGGAGGGCAGCAATGAACCATTCCTTGTTATTCTCGTCTGGGATCTGAAAACTCAACCAACATGTTAAGGTCTTAAACCTCTGATCAAACTCCCAAACAGGTTCAACTACTTTCTACTTGATTTCTTTCAGTTCTGTAATGCATTGTGACTCCGACTTAGGTTTCTTGAATTCTACACTCAACGCAATCTTGATCTCATTCAATGGTTTAGGCTGTGCAACTCCGTTAACAAACTTCATGTACCAGCTCAGTGCATGGTCTCTCAAGGTAGTACTAAATTGAGCTCTCTTAAATGCTTCGTCATTGAATTGATTAATACTCCATACAGCCTCACATAAAAACCAGTGTTGATCAAGATCTTCAAATCCATATCCCCTAAATATAGGTAACCTCATTTCATCCGCCATAGATCTTCCTAGGTTTCCTGACTGATTATGTGTTGAACTTTTGGTAACAGTGATCTAAGTGCTCTGGTAACTCTGGCTACTCTGGTTACTTAATGTTGATAAAACAACAGGAGGAGTAATAGTACTTACTTCGACAGTCAGCGCAATTTCTGAAGTTTTTGATTCTTCCCGACAAGGTTCTGCAGTCTTCTCTTCCTCTAGCCCAATGGACCCTGAATGTTCCTCGGTCAATAACTCTTCTTCTTCTCCACTGTATAACCCTTCGTCTTGTGCTAGTGGTTTGTGGCTCTGCTCAAACAAGTTTACTAGAGGAACCTCTCTGAAGGTTCTCCCACTGCGCGTATGTCCAACCTTTGTGTCGTTGTTGCTGTCTAAGTTCTTGAACATCAGCTTTTCAATCTGACCAACTACTATATCTTCAAGATGTTATTCTCATGCAATAGCATCTTGATCTTCAACTTCAAAAAGTGTAAAAAATTTCCTCTGGGTCCTTTAAAGAAATATCTCTTTGCTTGACTATATTACTCTACCCTGTCAATAGAAAACTTGGTAATGTACCCTCCAATGGTGCTATCAAACCAATGATCTATTTCTCTTGACACGACGTTGTAAACTCTCTTGACCTTCTTGATCAGTGCTGACGTCCAAACCACAGATGGTATAGATCTGATCTCAAACTGGGTATCTTCCAATCTGGCTAAGCACTCATATAGCTCCTTATGAATTCCTCCAAAGAAAATCTCGTGTATATCAATAAAGATATAGTTTCCCAACCAGTCTTCTATACTAATATTAGGGTTCTTGTTCTGAGCTTCAAAGAAGTCCTTTTCTTGTTCTTCTATCCACTTATGAATCTTTTTCTTCGATGGAAACCACCTTGACATTCCCTCAAGAAGATCCTAGTCTCGACAATGGAACCATTTGTTGGCACAGGGGCAGACCTAGGGTTCATCTCTAACAGTGCACCAACAAGCCCTAACTACTGGCCCTTTCGACAACACCTGCGAAGAAGATGCAGTCTCACCTGAAGTAGCAATAGGGGGTTGCAGGACACATGTGTCTACAACCAGAGGAAATACAAAGTGGATCCAATGAAACAACACACAACAACCTAGTTATTTTTTATCTCCTTTAAACCTACTGCGCGAGCTATGTCTCAAATCTAACACAATGATGCAATAACAAAATAACAGAAGGCAAAAGAACACAACATCAATCACACAAAACAACAAGATATACGTGGTTCACCCTCTCTCTAGGGCTACGTCCACAAAACTGTGTTTCTTGATATTATATGAAAACATACAGTTCTATATGCGCTCTTAGCTTGCAGATCTCTCTCTCTTTCTGTTCTTCTCTCCCCTCCCTGTGCACCCAGCTGTAGGGTTGATCTTCGCACCCAGCTGAAGATATTACAACACCAGAGTGCTCTCACACACAACACTTCTCTCACTTACAACAATAATCACTCAATCTCACAACACAACTCTAGCCAATAACAACAATGATCCACCTCGAACGAACCTTTCCTCACTCCTCTCAATATTTATTTATACATTACAATGACTCTCAGACAACCTTAGGTTGAAACCTAGGTGTCAAAACCCTAAATAACAAAACCCTAGGTCCACTTTGACCTAAATTTTTCGAGCTTCGCCAGCCTGTCTTTCCATCTTTCCCGCGAGGTGTTCCAAAGCATCCATTGGTGTATTTTTCTGCTTGCTGAGTTGTCCACGATCCGTCCTCCTTCCTGATCTGTTCTCCTCGATCTTCTCATCCAATGACTTGTTTTCCCTTACTTCACTCCTTCCTTTCTGCTTCTTTGACCACTTCAAACCAATCTCAGTCAATGTGCCTTCCATGCAATTCTCACTTCGTCTTTTCTCTTCCTTTTTCTTCACTTTCTTCATTAATCCATAACCAAGGGCCAACAATATTGCTTAAATTTTATATGAATACATGAATTATTGTTTTTTTTCAGTTCTTCACATTGTTGCATATGCAATGCATTCTTATCAGTAAAATTAATGGTATCAAAGGTTGTAATTTTGTTGTGGTATTTCTCAGTTTGAGTTGGGAATGCTACAATGGTTATCATGGCAATTTTTGTTGAGTTTCTAGTAATGGAGACACTACAAAGGTCTCAGGCCCAAGAAGGTCGATAAACCTTGTACCCCAACATAGAATGTTTGCGAGGAATCAAATCCTCAATCGAATGTTATAAGCAAGTTTATTACTTGTTATAAATGGATCAAGGGTCTAAAGAAGTTGAGTTGAAAACCCAGAAAAATGATGCAACATCAGGCTGCGAGACTACTAAGTCCAATAGCTTAAGTTATAATTCAATTAAAATTGAATGGAACTAGTGAGACTCAACAGTCGTTGATCCCTAAGTTGAGAAACAATATCAGCCGTCTAAAGATGGGTTGGTTACCCATCAACATCCTTGTAAATCCTTGCGCAAGCGACGCCTAATTCACATTTGTCAAATATGAATGTTGATTGATCTCATCCGTCGATTTTTGTAACCAAGCTCAGGAGGGAGTTTCGTGACTCGGGGCACCAGAGCACTGGACCCTAGAATATTTTCAAGTGTATTTTCCCTTTGGAAGTCTCGATATCCGCTATCTGGGGGCCAGGGTTCCAACCCCTTGTTCCATGCTTGGTTACGCAATCACAAGGAGAGAGAGAGGGTGATGTCGTCATGACGTGATATGCCTACACGATAGCTAGGGTTTCATGGGGGTGTCACTTGTCAAATCATGGTTCACTGATGATTTAAGTGTGGACCCTCCTCATCCAAGGGGTCTGTGGTAAGTGTGATAATATCTAAGCCATTGGATATGGGAGTGGACTAATCTCCACCATAGATCTCAGTGGAGAAATGTCAATCAGACCCCGGACCATGGGGAGTTTTATTGTACATGAGACCGGTAAAGAGTCATGGTCTCGATGTCTGTGGTCGTCTAGTGGTGATGCATGTCCTCGTGAGGGATATATCTTCATCGTAGACCTTTTGGTGAAGGTTGGGAATCATAATCCCAGGATTAACTGAGTTAATCATATCGTAATCTTTGGACAATAGACCCCAGGGAGTTTTAGTGTGCAAGAGCTTGGTAAAGCGTCGAGGTCCCGATGTTCGTGATTTCCAAGTGGCAACGCACATCCTCCATAGAATCTACATGATGGAAAGACCTCCACCGTAGATCTACAGAAACTCGGATCTAATGTGGACCATTTATTTCCCCTTTAACTAGATCTAACTCTTGTCGTGGGGCCACTACGAAACTTAGAGCATGTGGAACCTTACGCTCCATGCGTCATTCTATGGGAGGACTCTCATGTCAACATGATGTGCCTCGACATCAGACCCTTGGGGTGTAAATATTTTCCCCAATACACAAGTCTTGGCAAGGGTCGAGATCCGAAATGACATCACCCACCGTATGTTGAACGGACAAGTTTCAACGCCTGAGCACACAAGCTAGGTATCTTGTGGTAACGTGTATACCACATTCTCCCATGTGGAAGGTCCATGTGTCATGATGTGAGTGGTGCCATGTGGCATGCAGATTTGACATAATAGGATAGGGTTCCATGGAGGAATTGAGTACCATGTGTTGAAGTGGTATAATTTCCATGTGTCATACCAGGTGGCGGACAATAGCGGGGCCACGTGTTAGGACAGGTGGCCTGTTGTGGATGCTATCGTGTGTCCTATGTGATAGCTCATGTCGTATCAGACATTTTTAGGTTATATGTATAGTGAAAGGTTCATGATCCCGAGACCCCAAAATATGAGAGTTTGAGGTCCCACAGTCCCGACAACTAGTGGACAGGTGTCATGATTTATTGAGATCAGATTTTGGGAGGATGTGGAGCTCCACGTTGAGCATGGAGAAGGCCAAAGGCCAATATGTCAAAGGTCTGGTGGCCAGGTGGCAGGTTCCATGCCAGCACCACATCGATGCACCATCAGTGACCACCTAGCAGGCAGGACAAGTCATTTCCACGTTGGATGGGCCAATGACGTGGATGCCACGTGGCAGTATGGAGGATTTTGGCTAATAAAGGCCCATAAACTTTAAAAGGCCATAACTTTTGATCTAGAACTCAGAATTGGACAAACTTATAGTTGTTGGAAAGCTCTTGGCGAGTAGAAGACGATGGTGTCCCTTCTAAATGGATTTGAGGAGGTTTAGGAAAAGAAAAAATTTATTACCCATCCCTTAAAAGGGTACTTAGTGGGATTGGGTATGTTACAGGTGGTATCATAGCTCTAGTTTCAACACTAGACCTGGATGGGCCAAAAATCAATTACAGAATTGATGTATCAAGGCTAATATGATCCTGTCAAAAAAAAAGAGTTTTCTCTGTGTTTAAAAAGTTTGGTTATTATCTACAATAGCTCTTTAAGGAGAAGGACTAAATATTTAAAGTTTTGTTTTAGAATTTCATACAACGAAAATTTTATCATACTGATTGTGGCAATAGGATTATATTGTTTCTCTGATTTGTTTAAGGGCTACTCCTACAGTAGTGGGAACATACTGATAGGCATTAAGTAATTATTGAATGTGGATGACTGAAAATGGTTGAATCTTGTTATAGAGTTGTATGAGTCCAGAAAATGGATGAGTTGAGTGGCTTTTTGTAAAGTGTAATGTTTCCTATCCATTTGGATGGACAAATCCTCTTTCATTTGTGAGGGTATTCTATATAAAGGATAACACCCTTATGGAAACATTCCTTTTGGATAAAGGGATTCGGTATAGATTGATAGAATCCTTGGCAATAATGGTTGTTGCTCGAATAAAAGACTGAACCATGTATATATATAACTCCTCGTGATCAAAGGAATGAGGAAAATAAGTAAGGTCAATTTGCTTGACCTATAATGGTTGAAACCTGTAGTAGAGATAAAATATTTAACCAAGGTAAAGATGAGTCCTTTGGGACTAATGTTAATCCTCATAAAAAGGTAAAGTGAAACCAACATATGAGCTAGTTTATGAGTTCATGGTTGTAAAAATATATGTACATGCCTATGGGATGAGTATTGAAATTTGCATGAAAATGCAAGATGAGGACATGCTGAAATGTTGACTCTATTATGAAGAGTCATGACTATTTTTCTTTGAATAATATCTTGAGGAGGATGTGTTCCATTTTCCTCAGGAAAAGCTAGTATAAATTGATGAAAGAGTAAATGAGTAGGAATGTTTTGTTGTCATGTTATAAGGCAACATGATTAAGCATTTGAGGGTTGTATGAAAACAATTGTGAACAATCATGAGTTGATGGTTTTAAGGTAAATATGCATGAGAATTGTAAAGTGTGCCTATGATAGACACACATAGATTCATGTTGATGCATGTGGTTAAGTGCACAAAAAGAACAGTTTGAGTATAAACTGATAAGAATAATGTACATATGCAAATGCAAGTTGATGGAATAGATGCCCATGTTTTGCATGATTATATTTCTTATGGAATATTGGATAAATACCTGGAATAATGGAGATGAGGCTGACTCGAGGTTGAGGTCATCTCAAATAGTGATGAATATGTAACAAGGAAAGTTGCACGTTGAATAAGTTCCATGTGAAGGAACTATGTGAAGAAATTTGTCATGTGCACAGAGCTATAACATTAATGACTGCTAAGAATTAGGCAGTGGGATGCAAACCTATATATATATAATAATCCTAGATTACATTCTAAAGCATAATGCATGCATGGGGAACATGCAAAGGAAGGTTGACCAATCTGCTCGGTGAATGTGCAGAATGCACAAGTTCACAATTCATTATGAACAAGAATCTTGTTGATATGGCATGTTGATTTATCCAAGAAGGTCAAGGTGAACATGACCAAGACTACTCAACGAAAAGATTAGGGAGGTCCCCGAAAGGGATAAATTGTAGAAGCAAAGAAGGAGAAAATGATTAATACTTTTCTCACTATAGAAATATGAATAAAGAGATGGATTTGTATGCTTTAAAAAGAGCAGTTGTGAAATAAGTACAACTGGTAAAATAAAATAAAATAATGAATATGTTTGAAAGAATAAGCTTGACTAAAGCTATGTTGTGTAAAGGCAGTAAGGCCTTGAAAATAATTCAGCTGGAATGAAAGTTTTGAGTTATGTATTAGGAGTTGGACAAGGGAATATTCCCTTGACTCCTTTCTTGTCGTTTATTGTTTTTCTCTGGTATGAGAAATTGATATGTTGATGCATGTAATTTTTTTTGGCAAGAGAACTGAAAGGGATTAGGTAAGAATCCCTTCTGAAATATTTTTTACTATCTTAATTATATGTGTATGTTTTTTAGTGGTTGTTATATGCCATCGATACCCAAGCAAGGTATGATTATCGAAAGAAGATAGCATGGATTATGGAGGTATGAACCTCTAGCAGCCAAGGATGATTGAGATCCTTGCAAGAAAATTCATGAACAAAGTGTTATGAATACATTGACCAATCAGGAATAATTGGGAACAAGAGTGCTCATAAGCAACACATTGATTGAATGCATTGAGAAAGTGCATGATAACAAGAGTGGGCATGCATGGTACTGCCCTCATGGAAGGAGGACCTTCCAATATTCTACCAAAGTTCTAGAATGGTAAAGAAAGAATGCATGGATGCATCATGTGAAAATTTTTAATTTTCATAATTTCATATTATGTTATGTTGATTTGAGGTTATGATCAGTTCATAGCAGGAAGCACAATCCTGTTGTAATAATAAATGTGTATAAAGGAACCACATGGTAAGAGGTTGGTTCAGTTCCAACCCACCAAGGCAAGTGCCTAATATAAAAAGTAATAATATGAAAATTGATGCAAGGGTGCATTAGATAGATATGCATGGTTATATTATGAAAGTGTGTCGAATGGTAAATTTTCACACATACATGCTAAGATAGAATGTGTATGTCGAAGGCATTATTGACTACATTTTTTGGATGCATGCATATATGATATTTAATGGAAATGATTATCCTAACAACTAAAATGTTACAATTATTACTAACTCATGGAGGGGAGAACATGTCATGCACTGTTAGACATTGCAATAGGAAAGTTACAAGTCAAGTAGTCACATAAGGATGGGCTACAGGAAAGCTCTATCAGAGGAACGTAGTAAAAAATTGGATGTTGATATATATATATATGCAAAGAATGATAATTTTATTCTAATTAATATATGGATTGTTAGTTGTGATTGAATTGTTAAGTTTAAACAATTCTAAGATCACTTTGTAAATTGTTTTGAAACTGTTACAATACAAATATATTGTATATTATCCAGGAAGTACTAATAATCTGTTGGTTGAATGCAAGATGGCAGTATTACAGAAAAGTGGTCTCAAGTATGGCATTGTAGAAAGACATAATAGAGATTTATGCATGTTGTTGCAACAACCAAGGAAATATGACATGGAATTTTCATATTTTGGGAAAAAAGTTGAATTTCTGAATGATTTTTTTATAATAATGTCTCATAATGACATGTATGCATGTGTTATAGATGAGATCACATTTATTACATCTAGAATTCTTGGAAAGAATGGCTTCTGCTAGGACACCGGAGCCTGTAATTGTAGATCCTTAGTGTGGGCATGTTAATAATTTGGTGCTCTCCTTGTGTTTGAAAGCCTAGGCAAGATGGATCGTTGAAGGACTATGTATCAGTGAAGGGATTCCTTAGCCTAAAAGGGTGAGTGCAACAAGGAAGAGGTAGCCCAAGAATGTCACATTGAACTGAATTCTATCGAAGTAGCTCTATGGAGTAGAGAAAAAGGCTTCTAGATGAAGTATGAAGATATAACCAAAAAGATAACAGGCTTCAATAGCAATGGCATGGAGCCTTTTGAAGAATTTTGAGATGTACATTGTACTTGATGCATTAAGGAGAATGCATAAATGAGAGGGAGGGGAATGTAATAACCCCAAGTTGATCCCCAGTTACAAGTGTACATGTGTTTATTTTCTATAGGATGGTGAGCTAGGATATTATGGGCCCAAGCGCGGGTGTTATTATTAGGCTGAAGGGCCTAGGTGTTGAAAGGTCAACGTGCCTATTATTGTAAAATGTAATCACTAATAAAAACACACCACTGTTGCAAACTGACCTGATAAAAGAGTAAGGGGGATGAACTCCACTAGAGAGGGAAAGGGGGCTAAGAGTCTAGGAAATGGGCTAAGCCTAGGGGGCTAAGAGTCTAGGAAATGGGCTAAGCCTAGGGGTCTTAAGCTAAGAGAATATTTAATAATATTTTCTAAAAAATGTAATTTATGGGATATATCAATTTATCCTAAGTTCCTAAAGGCTAGGAATGCATCACCAAGTGGGCTCGAGGTGGGGACCATAAAGTGACAAGTGTCATTTTATGTGCATGCAATTATATTACAGAAACTTAGTGTATTTCCCCAACCTTCCTATCATTCTTGCATTCATTCACTCATGTTCACCCTTCCATCTACCATCTGTACTTGGATGTTATGCCTGACGTTACCTATACTTAAAATCTTGGTAGCTTCCCGCAACTAGTTTTCTTGCAGGTTTGAGATGAATAAGTGGATTGGAAAGCCTGTGTACAGTTGAAGAGGCGGGTTGTTAGGCCCATAAGCAATCTCTCTAGGTGAGAGAAGTTTTATTTAAGAGGGGTGTTGTCAAGCCCATGAGCATTCTCTTCAAGTGAGAGAAGTGTTGTTGAAGAAGTGGGTTGCAGGCACATAATCATTCTCTCCAAGTGAGAGAACTGTTGGGAAATGTTTTCCCAAGTTGTCAAGATACAACTACAGGGCTTTAAGACTTCTTGTTTGGCATGTTATTGAAGCCCTAGAAAGGAAGTGGGGCAGTCGAAGGACTGTTGAGTAGATAAGGGACACACTTCTTGGGGTCGGTCAGGTATGTGGGAAGTGAGAGACCGTAGGCTAGCTGTTAAACTTGGCACCTGAATTGAAATTATTATTGCTACTAAGAGACCTTGACCAAGTGGATTTTAAGCCCCAGCTAGAGGGTGACCTAATTTTGGATTATGAGCAACAGAGTCTAGGGTAAGGAGAAAAGTCAGAGGTCAACATCAGTTGGTGTCTTATTTTATCATATAAGTATCTTTCTTACTTAGTGTAATTGAACTAGAATGAATGGCTAAGAGCCCGTATTTACATCTATGATTGTGTATACTTGTTTGATGAATAAAGTGGTTGTTTCATTTCAAGGCAATATGCTTGAATATTGTTGAAATTGTATATGAATACATGAATTACTATATGTTTTTAGTTCTGCACATTGTTGCATATGCAGGGTATTCTTATCAGTAAATTTAATGGTATCAAAGGTTGTAATTTTGTTGTGGTATTTCTCAGCTTGAGATGGTAATGCTACAATGGTTATTAGGGAAATTTTTGTTGAGTCATTGCTAATGGGGACATTCCAAAGTTCTCAGGACCAAGATGGTCGATAAACCATGTACCCTTCCCTTCTTCTTAGCATAGAATGTTTGCAAGGAATCAAATCCTTGATTGAATGTTATAAGCAAGTCTATTACTTGTTATAAATGGATTAAGGGTCTGAGGAAGCTGAGTTAAAAACCCAACAAAATTATGCAGCATGAGGCTACAGGACTGCTAAGTCCAATATCTTAAGTTATAATTCAATTAACATTGAACAAAAACTGCGAGACTCAGTAGAAGTTGATCCCTAAGCTGAGAATTAATCTCAGTCATCCAAAGATGGGTTGGTTACCCATAAAAGTCCTTGTAAATTCCTATGCAAATGATGATTGATTCACATCAGTCATATTTGAATATCGAGCGATCTCGATCGTCGAGTTTCGTAACCAAGCTCATGAGGGAGTCCCACAACTGGGGGCACCAGATCACTGGAACCTGGAATATTTCTAAGTGTATTTTCCCTTTGGAAGTCTCGATATCTTCTATCCAGGGGCGAAGGTTCCAGCCCCTAGTTCCATGCTTGGTTACGCAATCACGAGGAGAGAGAGAGGGTGACATCATCATGACCTGATATGCCTACATGGAAACCAAGGTGACACTTGTTAGCTTCTGGTTCGTTGATGATTTAAGTGTGGAGCCTCATCATGCATGGGGTCTGTGGTAAGCATGGTAAGATTTGAGTCGTTGGATCTGGGAGTGGATTGATCTCCACCATATATCTCGATGGAGAAAATTCAATCAAACCCCAGACCATGGAGATTTTTAGTGTACAAGAGACCGGTAAAGAGTCATGGTCTCGATGTTCGTGGTCATCTAGTGGCGACATGTGTCCTCGCAAGGGACAGATCTCCACCGTAGACCTTGTGGTGAAGGCTAAGAGTCGTAATCTCTATATTAATTGAGTTAATCATCTCGTAATCCTCGGATGGTGGACCCCAGGGAGTTTTTGTGTGAAAGATCTTGGTAAATCGTTGAGGTCCCAATATTCGCAGTTTACAGGTGGCAACACACGTCCTCCATAGAATCCACACGATGGACATAGCTCCACTATAGATCTATGGAAACCTAGATCCAATATGGACCGTCGATTTCCCCTTTAGCTAGATCTAACTCTTGTCGTGGGGCCACTACAGAACTTGGATCGTATGGAACCTTATGCTCCATGTGTCACCCTGTGAGAGGAATCTCACGTCAGTATAATGTACTTAGGGGGATTGGGTATGTTACACCAATTCCATGGTCATCTTGAGTTATCTTCTTGTCCTTCTTCTCTTCTTTCTAACTCATATTACATTAGAATTAGGTAGGGGAGTCGATATGGGATCAACATCCTCCAACATCATGAGCCATCTCAATAATATGTTTATTAATCTCCTAAACAAATTCTTACCACTCAACAACTTAATACAACATTCTAAAAAGTCACTCAACTGACTAGCAAACTCATCCTCTGGGCTCATGTTGGTTTGTGCTTCCTAAATAAATATCTTAATAAGATGGTTTGTGATTCCTAAACATATCAATAAGATGTTTGTTAATCTCCTAAACAAATTCTCACCACTCAACAACTTAATACAACATTTAAAAAAGGCACTCATCTGACTAGTAAACTCATCCTCTAGGCTGATGTTGGTTTGTGCTTCCTTCTCATATTTAGGTGCATTTTGTAGTGTCTCCATCACATCATGCAAGAAATATTTCTACCTTCCTACATCAAAGTTTGATAGACCAGGCATAGCTTTCCTAATCTTGCCTGAGTATTACTTATGTATCCAATCTAGTCCTTACACCACCTCTTGTTACTATATGTACTTGCATAGTGCATTCATCTTTTCTGCGTGACTCTTCTATCATGATGTGAAATTTCTTCTCTTTCCACTTCTTTATCAAGTATAGGCACTCTTTTGTTTTATGGTCTATACTATGATAGTAAGCGTAGAGTATGCATGGTTTTATACAATTTTGTGCAATATG
>SNQJ01S0056715.1:32073-43810 GCA_010110895.2 Picea sitchensis | reverse complement strand
TTAATAAAAACATAACTTACCTTAACATTTTAATTAAAACTGATTTGTCCTATTCACTATGAATATATGAATGAAATCAATTTCATATGCTTCATTATTTTAACAATCATATTGACAATATTTTGATATGTAATATCCTATATTATTTTAGGAATGTTTCGCACTGAATGCATATTACTAAGGTTATTCCTATCATGATCTTAATAATTTGAAAAGTTTTGGAAACCATTTCATATGGTGTATTATTTTTACATTATACTAACACTAAAAATGTTATATTCCATTTTTTTAAATATATCTTATTGAATGCACATTACTAAGGTTATGAGTTATTCTTGTCATAGTCTTATCAATTATAGAATTGGAAAAATAATTGAACAACATGATTATATGAAATGATTGAAATCACTTGTCTGAAATTTGAGTTTGTATAATTTTTTATCTATATCCTTGAGCATGTAGTCCTTTGAAGCTTTAGTAGGAAGCATGACATTTTAATATGGCATTTTCATACAAATTTTAATGAATCCCTTAGTCTTTCTAGTGTATGTTTGAATGAATCTTATGATTCAATGACCCTTGAATATAATATTTTCAAGGTGTGTTTTTGAAAGAATCATTGTTCTCATTAATATATTGATATATTATGCTTGAATAAATTCTAGAGGTTGCTAGGATTTAATGAGTTTATGCTTGAATAAAAGTTAGGATTCAATGAACTAGTGTATGAGTTTTTAAATAAAAGCTAGGATTTAATGAGATTGTGTATGAGCCTCAACAACTTATAGGTTGTTAGGATTTAATGGGCTTGATTGAATCTCTTCATAACTTATTTTTGTCAATAGAATGAGAATGACTATGTGTATTATCTTGAATAACTTAATATATTGGTTGCTAGGATTCAGTGAACTTGTGCTTTAATGAATGTGCATGTGCTCAATTAATTTCATAACTTATTCTTGAATGAATACTTGTTCTTGGCAATTGGATACACTTGAATGAAACATATATGTTGATAGGATTTAATGGAATTGAATGAACCTCTTAATAGCTTGTGCTTTTTAATAGCGTGAGTATGAGCTTGAATAGTTTATGCTTGAATGAAACCTAGTGGTCACTGGGATTCAATGGACTTGAATGAATCTCTTAATAATTTTTGCTTGTCAATAACATGAGAATGAGTTTGTTTATGAGATTTAAAAGCTTATGCTTGAATTAATTCTCGGCCAATCAATGAGCTTATGCTTTAATTAGTGATCTTGTGCTTGAATCATTTCACAACTTGTTCTTGAATAAATATTTGTTTTTATTAATAACTTATGCTTGAATGAATCCTATGTTTTAATGTTTTAATGAAGCATAGAGGCTAAGAGGATTTAATGAGATTGAATGAATCTCTTCATAGTGTGTTCTTGTCAATAGCATGAGCATGAATTTGTGTTTGAGCTTGAATAACTTGTTCTTTAATGAAATCTAGAAGCCGCTAGGATTCAATGGGCCTGAATGAATCTCTTCATAACTTGTGCTTGTTAATAACATGAGCATGAGTTTGTGTAATGAATTGAATAGCTTAATATGTTTGAATGAATCCTAGAATTTGCTAAGATTCAATGAGCTTGTTCTTGAATGAATGATCACATGATTCAATTATTTCAAAGCTTATTGTTGAATGAATCATTGTTCCTGACAATATCTTATGCTTCAATGAATCCTAGTAGTAACTAGGACTCAGTGGGATAGAATGAATATATTCATAGCTTATCCTTATCAATAGCATGAGATTGAACTTGGGTATGAGATTCAATGAGTTTGTTAATACCGTATCCTTGAATGAATCCTAGTGGCCACTAGGATTCAATGAGCTTGTGCTTGAATGAATAATTATGTGCTTGAATCTTTTCATAGCTTGTGCTTGAATGAATCCTTCTTGTTGTTAATGATTTAAGCTTGAATTAATTTTGGCAGTCTCTTGGATTCAATGAGCTTGATATGAATATTTTCATAGTTTGTGCTTTCCAATGACATGATATTGAACTTGTGTTTGCGTTTCAACAAGTTTTTCAATAACTTATGCTTGAATGAATCCCACCAAGAACTAGGATTCAATGATATTCTTCTTGAAATAACGATCTCGTGTTTGTCAATAACTAGGGTCATCTTTAATTTTTTTTCATAGCTTGTTCTTAGATGAATCTTTAAGGGTGTCAATATCTTGTGCTTGAATAAGTCTTATTAGTCTCTAAGATTCAATGATCTTGAATGAATTTTATCATAATGTGTGCTTGACAATAAAATAAGAGTAAACGTGTGTACGACTTTCAATGAGTTTTTAAATAAGCTATTTTTGAATTAATCCTAGTAGCCACTAGGATTCAATGAGCTTGTTCTTGAATTAATGAGCTTGTATTTTCCAATAGCAAGATCCATCCTTGAATATTTGTATAGCTTGTGCTTGAATTAATCCTTCTACTTGTCAACACATTATCCTTGAATGAATCCTACTAGCCACTACAATTCAATTAGCTTGGATAAATTTCATCATCTTTTTTGTTTGATAATAGAATGAGACTAAACTTGTGTATGAGCTTCAATGATTTTTTCAATAACTTATGTTTGAATGAATCCTAGCAAGCACTAGGATTCAATGAGATTGTATTTGTCAATAGAAAGAATTGTCCTTGAATATTTTCATAGCTTGTGATTGAATGAACCCTTATTCTTGGATATATCCTAGCAACCGTTGGGATTCAATGAGTTTGAATGAATTTGATCATAGTTTTTGCTTACCAATAACATGAGATTGAACTTGTGTATGAGCTACATTTAGTTTGTCCATAACTTATGCTCAAATGAGTCTTATTAATCGTTAGGATTCAATGAGAAGAGTTTTTAACAATCACGAGAGTCATCCTTGTGCTTGTAATAAGATTGTGTATGAACTGAGTGATAGGATAGTGGTTTATGGAATGATTTATCCTTTCAATAGTTTAATATTGATTAAATCCTAGGTTCTACTAGGATTCAAAGACCCATTCTTTTACTTTTAATAGCTAAGTTTGAATGAACTATCCTTTCACTAGTAAATAGGGTTTTATGAAATGAGTTATCCTTTCGATAGCTTAAGATTAAATGAATCCCAGTGACCATTAGGACTCATCGAGGTATCCTATCAGTAAATAAGTTAGAATGAATCACCAAATCTTGTGACAAAGGCATAAGTGTCTAGTAAAAAGGTAGAGGCCTTTGAGATTCATGATTATTGTGTCTTGCATTTCCCTTCCTCCATTTCTCATTAGACAACCATTTTAACATGAAAAACTTATTACATCAATGTCATTCTTGTTTAGAATGTGGATTATTTGACATTTTTCAAGTTTTTCTATGAAATGATCTATCCTTGACCTTGAGGTATTTGCGTTCCTATAATAAGTTTGTATAAGAGATTGAAATGTTTGTGATATGTCCATTAAGTGAGCCATGGTATTATCAATAAGGAAGACTCGGACTCTATTGTATTAAGTTATAGAAATCCCCCCAACTTCAAAGGCATGCTTCAAGAAGTGATGCAATCCACATATTGCGAAGAGATTCTATTTAGATATGCATTATCAATTAGGATGAGAAATGACCGTCGAGATTCAATGTTCAATTAGCCATGAGAAATGACCACTATAATTCAACGATAAATTTTCCTTGAGTAATGACTATTGGGATTCAATGAGAAATAAGTCATTGATAATCTATAGTTATCCTTGAAATTCATTGTGTTTGAAGTAACCTTGTAAATGAAATGAGATGTTCATGAATCCTAATTAGTGCTAGGCTTAACTGAGCCATCCTTGTTTTTTAGGATGAAATGAGATTAAGTTTTATGAAATGCATTATCCTTTAGCTTGCATATAATTTAAGATTGGATGTTATTTGAGGTATAATTTTTCTTGTTGTAAGCTTGTGTATGATATGAGATTCCTTGTTCTTATAGTAAACATATGTATGAAATGAGATGTAATAGAAGGTTATATGATAGTATTTGTTGATTATTGTTTTTCTCATTTATTTGAAATTAAAGTAATAGTTCATATTATTGTTGTCAGAAACTATGAACTCTGACGCCAGTGAAATGACAAGCAAATCATTAAAAACCAATTAAATTCAAGGAATATACAATCAATATCTCATGCACATGGTATGGAGGTTTTAAATCTATATTATATTTCTTTATAAATGATTAGACATCATGCTACTTTGAAAATCGAATAGAAGGCTATTTAATGATATTTATAAATCTATGTTTTTTTAATTCATTTGAAACTATAGTGATAGTTTCTTACAATTTATTTTTTAGGAACTATGAACTCTAACTCAAGGAATACACAAGCATTGGTTCATGCTCCCGGTATGGAGATTTTCAATATAGACACTCCTTTACAAATGGTTGGATGATGTAACATACCCAACCACCCATTGAGGTGTCTAGGTACTCCAAAAACCCAAAATTTCTCCAATACCAATGGTAACATACCCAATGTTAGGGACCTATTCTCCTTAACTCCTCATGTAGGTAGAATAATATATTTTCCATGTAATAAAGGTCGACATTAGTTTATAAGGCCTATTTAATAAATGAGAACAGGTCAATGTAAGAATACCCAATAGAAGCATCCACTTCTAGAAAGATATTCTGCTAGAAGGTTCTTTAGAAGATAGAATTAGTATAAATAAGAGTAGGAGGCATGAGAAGTTTTGTCTTGAGATTTTTTGTAATAGAGCGTTGCTCTGTTCGAGGTTTCCCCCTCGAAGAGGCAAGTGAACATTTTTTCCTATCAATAAAGGTATTATTTTGGTGTTGTGGTTTCATATATTGTATTGTTACATTGTTGTTGTCTACAATATTTCTGTTTTCGGCTATTATTATAGATCTGGTACCTTACAAGTGGTATCAGAGAACTTTCCTTGGAAAAAAATTGTGGGTTATTTTTTTCAGGGTAGAGACGTATTATGACATCTTAAATATATAGGGATCTTTCATTCAGCGCATAAATCCGCGGTCAAGGAAGAATACATGCAAGAACTACAAGTGGTACTTAAGCACACATTGTTGGCCACCCTTATAACCCCTCTTGGTACCCCTTTGAGTGGTAGCTCATCAGACAACACTTGTATACAAATCGACCTAAATAACCTAAAGCCCTTTGTTGATACATTAATCGGTCGCATGACTTCTATAGTGCCACCAAGAATGGAACTCAGGAAGATACTCTCTAGTACCTGGGAAATCATGTAGTACGACTAACGGTACGATCTAGCCTCCTTAGTTGGTGCCCTGAGATATTGGGTCGAGTACTACTATGCGACCTCGCACGTATATCATAGAGTTATAGCATAGGTATAACCCTTGTCTATAGAAACCTTCAACACCCTCACCCTTGGGATGGAAACAGAACAAAAAAAGACAAGATCTATTGTCATGCAACCTTTCCTTCTACATTCGGGTTGAAAAATTCCTACACATTTCTTCTTGTTAATAATTTTTCCATTTCGCCATTGCAGTATATTCAGATTGGAGTATAAATCCATGAGAATTAAAAAAAAAGTATAGTGGTCCCATCGACACCCTTAGTCAAGACTTATCCCATTAGATTCCTCTCCTCACCTTGATCACAGTGGTACCTTTCATTTTCAATCCTTTTATTTTCAGTGGACCCGACCCCCTTTCCTAGCACCCCTATTTTCCACCTCTCCCATTATATTCCCCTTTTCTCCCTAATCAACGTGGTACCTATCACTTATAAGTCCTTTTTTTTTTCCCACCCACCCCCTTTCCCTTACAAGAACCCTTCATATCCAAATGACCACCACTCACAACCAAGACCTGCAAGATTCTATCACTCAGACCAAGGAGAACCTCAACCAAGTGACTTCTGAAATTGCTTCCGCCAATTCCCGCATTGAAAAATTAGAGACCCACATCCAACAACAATTTGATGCCACGGATGCCAAATTCATGGGACAATTTTCCACCCTCCAGTTTGTTGTCAACCAGTTGTTAAACCACCCGCAGGGCCCTTCCTTCTTGGACCAACCATCCCACTTAGATGGTGTTGATTCCTCTCATTCTATGTTTTTTCAATCCAAATCCTTTCATCGTGACCCCTGTCCTTCCCGAGTTGAGGTCAATAAATTTGATGGCTCTGACCCCTCGAGTTGGGTCACTCAAATGGAGCATTATTTATCTTTGCGTAGCATTACCGATGAGTTGGCCAAACTTCGTTATGTTGTTCTCTATCTGGATCTTGAACGTTGGAAATGGTCGCAATGGCGTAAAAATGGGCACCGGGGGTATATTGCATGGACCCAATTTATTGAAGATCTCTATGAACACTTTGACACTGACACCCACTATTTAAGAAGTTTGACCAAGTTGAAACAGTTAGACACAGTGGAAGACTTTATAATTTCCTTTGATCATTTGGCCTTTAGAATGAAGGGCATGAAAGATGTGTTCTTCTAGGAATTCTTTGTTAGTGGCCTAAAGGATGAAACCTGAGCCCAGATCCTCATGGCTCACCCTCAAACTTGGTTGGAAGCTACTAAATGTGCCAAAGACGCCCAACAAGTTGTTTTTCCCAGAAANCCTGACAAATCCTGCCCCCTTCCACGCCCCTCAAGGTCTAGAAATTAACTCAGGGGTTGAGTGCCAACTCAAGGGTCTTTGTTATAATTGTGATGAAAAGTATTTTCACGGGCACAAGTGTAAGGAACAAAAACTTTTTGTGGCCATTTTAGATGATGTTGTTGAAGAAGAAGTTGTAGTTCCCCCTACTGAAGAGCTACCCCTTCCAGATGCTAATACAGAGCCCGCTGACCCACCCGAAGTTGACCTCCTGATTTCATTGAATTCCCTCATTGGCTTCTCTTCTCCAAAAACCCTCAAGATCATTGGCTAAATTAGGCATAGGAAAGTCATCATCTTTGTTGACAGTGGACACACTCATAATTTTATTCACCATCGCATTGCCCATGAAACCAATTGATATATCCATTCCATCAACAATTTTCAAATCATGATAGCCAATTGTGGGTCCATGAAATATGGTGGGCATTGTGAAAATGTTTGTCTTCAAATTGGACAGTACTAACTGAAATCTCATATGTTTTCCATTGACATGGGCGATTGTGACATTATGCTAGGTGTTGAATGGTTATGCACTATGGGGCCCATTCTCATGGATTTTAATGCATTAACCATGCAATTCCACTAGGAGGGACAACAATATAAATTCCAAGGACTCGTAACAGGTTCTCCTGAGATCATCAGTTCCCAAATCCATTCCATTCAAGTAGTTGAGACACCCTCCATGCATCCTGACCTCCAATCTATCATCTCCAAACACCAAGTTGTTTTTTCCACTCCTCGAGAACTTCCCCCTTCCCATGGTGTTCATGATCATTCCATTTTGTAATACCCTTGTTTCCCCCAGCTTGTAAATATAAATATAGTCTGCTAAAATACTATGGGCAGACTAATTATGTGTGGATGTTGGAATTGTTGAACCTTTTTTTATAGAGGTAATGTATATATTTGTGTTACTAAATAAAATGGAAGATGTTGCATAACTGTTGAAGGGGTTTCCAATGTAGATCATGATGCATGAGAGAGATGGTGAGAGGAACCAGTAATGGTTGAGATGACCCCTACCAGACCAATACTCTGCTGGATTGAAATTGTTCAAACCCAGAACAGTTCTCTAACCCAAGGAATTTAATTACCAGTCAAGTTGGTAGTTGGGAAGTCTTCCTCGAGAGTCAATGAGGAGATGGGTAGAGTACCCATCTAGAAACTTCCTTATCTAACCCATGAAATTAGGAATTGGACCCACAAAATCTTGTTGAGGAAGGAAAGAAAAGGAAGAAAAATCATGGGAAGAGGGAGAGGATGCAAGAGGAATGGGTCTGGTGACCATTTTCTGAAGAGGGAGAGCATGTGCATCTCTCTGGTTCTGAAGATAACTGAAAAACGAATTTGTTTCTGGGTACAGGAATTGTTGGACAACGTTTTTCTAATCAAGCTGATAAATGGAGCTACAGAAATATGGAGTGATTGAGTGAGAAATCACAACAACCTCCCTTGCTTGGTGGATAGAAAACTAATCTGCCAGAATTCTTATGGGAGGAGGAAAGTGACCTCCATTCCTAGTTGTTGTTGAACAAAAGGAAGAATCTCTCTCAGGGAATCATGATCTAGCTAGGGGGTGGCCAGTGGTAAATCTTTCCATAAGTTGTTGTGCCTATGGTTGGATGGAAAAGGGCACTCCTTTTAGCAGTTGCAACACTTTATGTGTTCTAGATAAGTATATTTTGCTAAAATCTCTGCAGTATTAAGTTCATTGATAACTATAGTCTCTGTTTTAGAGCAATATAAGTTCAATATTTTTTTTATTAAAGTACCTTGAAGAATTTAGGTGTGAATGTGAAATGTTACAGCTGAATGTTATGTTGGTGAACAATTTCACCTTGTGACTGCATGTGCCAAATTCTAGGAGTGAATTGTTGTGGTTGACTTTGTTGCACAGTTTAATGCATGCATTGGCAATGATAAATGAACATTTAAAACCTCTATAAAGCATATGAAAAGGGAGAGACTTAGTTATGCATAATTGTGTTCTATTTTAGTTTTTCATCAAGCCTTATTACAGAAAATTTAGAGTATATCAGATCTGGGTTTGGACTTTAGGGAAACAACCCAAATATTAAAAAAATGCAAAAGTCATTACAAATAGGTAGAGAGGAAAATAATTTTGGAATTATGCATGAAACTTCTTACTTGAATTCAAAGTGAAAAATCCCTTTAGATTTCATTTGGGAATTAATAACAATTATGCTAAACTTGTGTTAAATCTCTTATAAATTTGGGAAGAATCCCCATAATTGTGGTCAACTGTAATTTTGGGTACAAATATAAAACTTACCACGGAGGAAATTATTTGCCTTTAAGACTAATTTCCTTAAATTTTGGGTAAGAAAAGTAAATCATAGTAAAAGGAGCAAATCTACTCCTTTACAGAGGAGGAGAGGAAAATTAGAAATACGAATTTAATTCCAAAATGGAGAAATTTCCTTGATTTAGGATTTTATTAAATTGTTTTATAAAGACTAGGAAATTATACTTCTTTAAACCGTGCAAGGCTATGAAAATATATATATGTATATATTATTGTTGTTATTATTATTATTATTATTATTATTATTATGGAAAAATGGAGGTTAACATCCTCTAGAATGAAAAGGCCTGAAACCAAAAGAAAATGGAATTTAATACTATTCTAATGTCAAAGCATACCAGGGTATGACCCATGATTTAATCATCTCGTGGACTTCGGGACTTCAAGGCTTAGGGAGGTTTGGAGTGTTGTAGCACACGAGATAAAATGGACGAAGGACCGAACATACCATTTCCTTTCTTGTGGTTGCATAAACATTTAAATATTAATTATGTTATATTACATTCAACGTAATTGAATTAAGGTAATTAAATATGATAAATATTTAATGAGACTTATTATATTATAATATAATATAATACCACGACATAATATAAGTGGGACTCCTTCGGGACTTCGAGACTTCGGGGCTCCGGGAGGTTTGAGAATGGAGAGTGTGTTGAAGAGCCGAAGGAGTTGACCCGGGGATTTTTCCCTCATTCCAATATTAAATATAATATTGAGGATTTAATAAACCTGGGTGCAATTTCCAAGAGGGTGTAATATAATACAATATATTATAATAAAAGTATATTATAATATTTGCACGTGGATGAGGCCAAACCCTTTTTCCTTTTTTAAACTATTATATAAATGTGTAACACATATAATGTGGGACCCCTTCGGGACTTCGGGACTCCAGAAGTTCAAGACTCTAAGAGTTCGGAACTTCAAGACTCTGGGATGTTTGGAGTGATAGAGTGCATGAGATAAAATGGTTGAAGGCCCGGACCTACCTTTCCCTGTTCCAAATTTTATATGAATAATAAATGTAATTAATTAAATTATATTGTATTTAATGTAATTGAATTTGATGTAATTGTTTATAATAAACGTTTGACCTGATTAATTACATTACAATGCAATATAATTAATTGTATTTGCATCATATCATAATATAAGTGGGGCCCCTTTGGAACTTGTCATTCGCGAGTTCTTGGCATGTGCATAAGAGGATGGAGAGTAAATATGCTGAAGTCCAGAGATTTACATAGTACTTGCTATTAATGACCCTAAGTGCAAATTAAAATATTTAATTATATTATAATATAATTTATTATGAGTATATTATAATATAGTTAATTAAAGTTTAATTAGTAATATGAATTGATTATGAGTTAATGTGATGGGGCTTTAATATAATAATTAACACTAATCCATCCCGAAATATTGGATTTCCAAGGAAGAAGGGAAGTGAATCCTTGGTTTAACCGGGCCGGTAATTTAGGCCAAATAAAAATGGAATTTATGGGGTTAATTAATATTAATAAATATTTACTATTCCTAATGGAGATTAAATAAATAATTAATAAAGAGCAGGATTTTGTTATGATAATGATTAATTATGTTAATAGACCTATAAGAGCTAGATAAGTGCCAACCTCTAGTTGGGCGAGCCCTTGTATGCTATGATGATATGACATGTCAGAGAAAACCCATGCGTCAACACGAGACTAGACGTGAAATAAGTGTGGGACCCTCATTGAGCATAGGCTATGTGTTAAGTGTGAACCAACCTAAACCTTTAGACCCGAGGGTGGACACATCCCCACCATAGATTTCAGATGGGGAAAAGTCCTCCAGACTTCAGAACTTTGGGAGGTTTTGGGGTTGTATGAAACTGATAGAGGTCCAAAGGCCCAAAGCCGCGAAAGCTCTGTAGAAACTTTCCTTGTGACCCTGTCCTCTGATGGCTAGGTCACCGATAGAAGATGACGACTTCCATCACGTTAGTGTTGCGTTGAGTGGTATGAATGAAGTAGAGTCACATGGGTGCCACGTGGCGAGGGGGTGGCCCTTGGCTAATGACGCCCTAAAAAATTCAGAAAGGCATAACTATCAATCTGTAACTCAGTTTTGGACAAAATTATATTCGTTGGAATACTCTCAACGAGAATAATACAACGATGTCCTTTTTAGAGGAATTCAAGAAAGTTGAAGGAAAACAAAAAAAATGTATGCCCCATCCCTTAAAAGGATACTTAATGGGTTTGGTGTGTGGCACATTCCCCTTGTTCCCAACAGTCTTCCTCCCAATGTTCTCCCTTATCATCATCCCTTTTCCCAAAAGAATTAAATTGAGAAAATCATGCAACAGTTTCTCCAAGCGGGTGTTATCCACCCTAGTACCAACCTCTATTCTTCTCATGTGATCACGGTACTCAAGAAATAAGGTACTTGGCGCATGTGACCTGACTTTTGTGCCCTCAATAAAATCACCATCAAAGACAAGTTTCTCATTCCAGTTATTGATTATCTCTTGGACGAATTGAGTGGTGCTCATTACTTTACTAAACTTGATCTTCATTTTGGATACCACCAGATACGTATGAAAGAAGCAGACATTCCCAAGACTTCCTTTAGAACTCATGAGGGCCACTATGAGTTCTTTGTCATTCCCTTTGGCTTGTGTAATTCCCCCTCCACCTTCCAAATGTTAATTTTTGAGCTATTATTAGGTTTCTTTTCAATTTACT
>SNQJ01S0056715.1:13025-32023 GCA_010110895.2 Picea sitchensis | reverse complement strand
CTTTTCAATTTACTAGATAACAATAGCATAGGTAGGATCACTGAGAGAAACACAATCACAAGATACACATCATTTATCCTGGGAAACCCTCATGGGGGAGAAAACCCAGAAAAAACTTCCTTAATATAGATAGCCAAGACAATGCCAAGACAATAAACCAAAACACTGGAGAATATCCAACACTGAGCAATGTGCCTCTCTCTTCCTTCTTCTCCCAACTACAGCTACCAAACTTGCGCACTTGATGAGTAAATGAGTGATTGTACAAATGAGGCACTAGCCTCCTTTATTTATAATAGCTGGTAGGCACTGGAAAGGTGTTTCTTCACTGGGAAGGGCCAACTTCTCTTCTTAGTGGCTAAAACCACTTTAATTAGGCATGGGGGTCGACTTCTTAATTAGCATAATATAATTAGGGTTTTGACCAATCCAAAAAATGGGATGTGGTCAAGTACAAAGACCGACATGATTAGTCCACAAAAGGGGATTAATCTGATGAATAATAACTCAATAATAAATAAAATACTCTTTGCATTTACGATATTTCAACACTCCCCCTTAAAAAGAAGGGTATTATACAAAATCATCAGGAGAGAGAGAGGGCAACAACATCAACAACACCTGGAACACTGACTGGCATATCTATAAATCATCAGAAGTTTTTCTCATCATCAATATCATCATCCACAACAAGGAGATGGAATAGCATCATCATCATCTGAATCAACGTGAATTAGTATAACACTAATACATCATCCTCATTAATAACAACACGAGTCTGATACAACATCAACAACAACAACATCACAACACAAAGGTTGGAGCATCATCAACATCAGCATTAAGCTGAAAATCTTCAACACGAAGCTAACATCTCATCAACATCAACACTTAAGATGGAAATCTTTAGCACGGAGATGGCATCTCAACAACATTAGAACGAATCTAGAAATCTTTAGCACGAGGCTGACATCTCAACAAAATTAACATGAAGTTGGAAATCTTCAGCATGAGGTTGGCATCTCAACAACATCAGCACGAAGCTGGAAATCTTCAGCACGAGGTTGGCATCTCAACAACATCAGCATGAAGCTAGAAATATTCAGCACGACGCTGGCATCTCAACAATACTCCCCCTTTCAAGGGAGGTCCTTTCAGACTACACCAATCTTGTCTCGGAATTGCTCAAAATTTACACGAGACAGAGGCTTGTTCAACATATCTGCAACCTAATCATTCGTGCCAACATAATGGAGCTTTATGGCTCCTCTCTACACCATATCAAGAATGTAATGATATCATATTTCTATTTTTTTTTACTTGTCATGGAACACATGGTTCTTTGTCATTTTTATGCAACTTTGGTTATCTAATAGAATCATGGTTGCTTCCATCTCTAGATCAAGTAGACATGTCAACAACTTTCGAAGGAATATGGCTTCACAACTGGTGGAACATTCAACAATGTATTCCACTTCTGTCATGTTGAGAGAAATACTTGATTTATTCCTACTCTTCCATGAGATCATGGCTGACCCCAAACTGAAACAACATCATGAGGTGCTCTTTCTGTCAGAGACACTTCCAGCCCAATCTAAATCACTATATCCATTCAGTCTGAATTCATTATCTCCATTATAACTGATACCAAAATCCAACGTACCCTTAAGGTATCTCATCACATGTTTTGCAACAACAATGTGAACATGTCTGGGTTCTACCAAAAATTTACTCAAGGTGTTCACAGCAAAACACATATATGGCCTGGTATTCGTCAGATACATCAACAATCCAATGATCTGTTTGTACAGTGTAGCATTAACTAACTCTGACGAAGTATCAACCAGGAGCTTCAACTGTGTTTCCATGGGAGTATTTATGGATTTACACTCCAACATATCAAACCTCTTCAGTATTTCAACAGCATACTTCCCTTGGTTAAGGAAGATCTTCTTTGGGATTTGTCAGACCTCAAGACCTAAGAAGTAGTGCATTAGGCCTAGGTCTTTCATCTCAAATTCTGTAGCGAGCTTCTTCTTACAATCAATGATGAGCTTTTTTTCTATAATTATAAATTAATCATCCACATACAACAATAATATAGCAGGCTCATCATTCATAACCTTGAAGTAAAGGTTAGAATCAACTTTACCCTTGGTAAAGCCCAAGCTCGTTAGGAAACTGTCAATTATTCCATACCAAGCTCTAGGAGCTTACTTCAATCTGAATACACGAGTCTTTCTATATTCAACTTCAAACCCTTGAGGTTGTTCTATGTACACTTCTTCTTCAATGACACCATTTAAGAAAGTTGTTTTCACATCCATCTGGTGTAACTTCCACTTCATCTTAGCTACAAGGGCTATGATGGTTATGATAGAAGTGTATCTAGCTACAGGAGAAAAAGTATCTTCATAATCAATGCCTTCCTTTTGGGAAAATCCACGAGCTACAAATCTTGCTTTATATTTCTCAATACTTCCATCAACAACATGTTTTATCGTGTATAGCCATTTGGAAGATACTACATCTTTGTTCTTCAGTCTAGGAACTATTTCCCATACATCATTATTTATAATGGATTGATATTATTCTTTCATGGCATCTGCCCATTCTTTCTTTTGAATGGTTTCTTCAAATCAAGTAGGCTCCTTCTCTAAGAGATCACACATCAAAGCCATGTAATTGGAGAATGTCTTCGGTTTTTTGAGTTGTATCATGGTTCCTTCGAGGGAACCATACTTCTCTCCATATTGAATAAGTTCCCTCGCCCAGGCTGGCTTTCTCTTGTGGGAGATCGTCATATGGGGAGGTTCTTGAGATTCTATTATGTCATGATCTTCTGGAATCTCCTCATCAGAGGAAGTTATGACTTCCCTCACTAGTTATGAAACTCTGGGAGCTACAAGTTCCTCTTCATATACTTCTTCAAGCTGGCATCTTCTTTATTTCTTGAGTGTTGCGTCTTCATCAAAGGTTACATCTCTGTTGATCTCAATATGATGGTAACCTGTTATATAAATTCTGAAGGCCTTTGAGACCTCACAATATCCAACAAATATTCTTTCCTGAAGGGTCCAACTTGGTTCTCTTCTCTTTCGGAATGTGCACAAATATTGGACAGCCAAATATTTTGAGATGGCTTACTTCTAGCTTCTTTGGAGAACATCTCTTCAGGGGTTTTGAACCTGAGAGAGCTATGGACATCTCTTCAGGGGTTTTGAACCTGAGAGAGCTATGGGATAATATGTTATGTACATGTATTGTTGTTCTTGTTGCTTCTTCCCATAATTGCATTGGAAGATCTTGATCGTGGATCATAGTCTTCACTACTTCCATTATAGTTTTGTTCTTTCTTTCTGCTACACCATTTTGTTGAGGATTGTAGGGAGTGGTGAGCTCCCTCTTGATCCTGACATATTTTAAAAAATTTACAAACTCTTTTGAGGTGTATTCTCCTCCATTATCTAACCTGAGTATCTTGATATTTCTTTCAGAGAGATTTTCTATCAAGGCTTTGAATTCATTGAATTTACCAAACACTTCATCTCTTGATTTCAAAAAGTAAACCCAGGTTTTGTGAGAATAGTCATCAATAAAAGATATATAGTATACATACCCACTAATGGATATTGATGGCATTGGGCCACATACATCTGCGTGTATGATCTCTAAGACTCCTTCTTCTTTACTATCGCTCTTCAGGAAAGGGTTCTTGATGTTATTTCCTTGTGCACATCCATTGCACACACCTTCATGGTCAACCTTGAATTTTGGTAGACCTGTGACTGCCTTTCTTACATATGGTAATGCCTTGTACTTGATGTGAGCTACTCTTCTATGCCAAAGTTCACATGGATTCTCAATGGAATGAGTCAAGGATGCTTTTGAGTGACCTTTTAGTTTATACAAACTACCTTCTTTTGTTCCAATAACAATTGCATATTCTATGGTTTTTCCTTTAAGCCACATAAGAACTTATCCATCTATGAAAACAACTCTGAAGCCTTTCTTATCTAAAGTTGAGATAGAAATTAAGTTATTTGTCAAACCTAGTACATATAGTACATCCTTCATCTTCATTGGGGTCCCTGAATCAAGTTTGTAATTTGACTCTCCTACTCCTTTGATAGGGTACTTTTAATCATCTCCAAGTGTAACTTTCTGGGGAAGGTTCTTTTCTATAAGGCTAGAGAGAATGTATATTTGACCTATCATGTGCTTGGAAGCACCACTATCTATGAGCCAAGTATCCTCACTAGGTGACACTAATCATGAGAGGGTAGAGATTAATAAATAGTCTTCAATATGTTCTTTTATCATATTTGTGGGTGGCTCTTCATCTTAAATTGTATGGGCATGGTGCCTTATGTTTCTCTTCTTGTATTATTCTCTTATAGCTGGAAAATTATTATCAATATGTCCCATCTTGTCACAATGGTAACATTGGTAGGATGAGAAATCCTTTTCTCTTCTTTGACCTTTCTGAAACTTTTGGAATCTCCTTGGAGGGTGAGTTTCTTTATGGATGAATTTATTTGGGGAGTGAGACCCCTTATGTTGATAAGTTTCCTTCTGGAAGTGATACCTCTTCCTTCCTCCTTTAGTATGAGCATATAGGGATTGATCTTCATCTCTTGATAGTACTACTTCTCAGTTAGCTACTCTTGCTTCTTCTTGAATACATTCTTCCCACAGACTATCAAAATGTAGTTCCTCCTTTCTAGCACAAATGGTTTGGATGAACGCATCCCAAGGTCTTTTGAGACCATTAAGAGCTGCCATTATGAGTTCATCTTCATCTAGAGTATCACCAATTTCTTCTAGTTGTTCCTTGAATTGTGGAATTCTAGAGAAATATTCATGAATTGTTTCTCCTTTCTGCATCCTTGTACTTTTGAGTTGAGTTCTTAGATTCATCTTCTGGTTGATGTTCTTTCCTTCATACATTATGGTTAGGGCATCAAACATTTATTTTGGAATTTTATTTGAAGCCACTTGAGGAATCAAGTGATCTTTAATAGAGTCTGCAATGATTCTTTTGGCCCTAATCGTGTCCTTTTGGTGTTTTTCTTTAGTTGCAGGATCGATAGGTTCTGGTACATATTCTTTAATGAATCTTGATAGGTAATTCTCTTCAAGAATGAGTGCAATCCTATAATTCCAAGCATGGAAGTTATCCATGCCTTCTATCTTGTCAACAAGCTTAGTGCTTGCAGACATCTTGACCTGGAGCTGGGAAAATGACCAAAAAAAGAAAATGCTCAGAATGTAAATATAAACTTACCAGGAGGTGTGCTTGGATGAGGCGAGTAGCCTGGTGTAGTAATATTTCAAAAAATCCAAACTTTTCCCCTTTAAACTGGGCATGCGGAATTCTGGACTAGTACTTCTGGTACTGGTTCTGGTTTTCTAGTTTTCTGGTACTAGTGAAAACTAGGGTTTCACTTTCCAGAAGTTGTGTCCACTAGAAAAGTGCATTCATCTTTCCAAAGAGTTCGCTAGGCTAAGGAGCACTTCCTTGATGAGTTTTAGGCTGAAATTCCTCTTCAATAGAAAACCCTAATTTTCTTGTACGACAACAGTGACATTTTTGCTTATCCAGTGAAATGTGCTCTCTTCAGCTTAGCTTTGATACCATGTTAAGTTTTGAACTATTATTAGGTTTCTTTTCAATTTTCTAAATAACAATAGCATAGGTAGGATCACTGAGAGAAAGACAATTGCAATATACACAACATTTATCTTTGGAAACCCTCATGGGGGAGAAAACCCAACAAAAACTTCCTTAATATAGATAGCCAATACAATGCCAAGACAATAAACCAAAACACTAGAGAATATCCAACACTAAGCAATGTGCCTCTCTATTAATTCTTCTCACAACTGCAGCTACCAAACTTGCGCACTTGATGAGTGAATGAGGGAGTGTACAATTGAGGCACTAGCCTCCTTTATTTATACTAGCTGGCAAGCACTAGAAAGGTGTATCTTCACTTGGCAGGGATGACTTCTCTTCTTAGTGGCTAAAACCACTTTAATTAGTCCTAGGGGATGAATTCTTAATTAGCATAATATAATTAGGGTTTTAACCAATCCACAAAAGGGGATTTGGTCAAGTACAAATCCCTACATGATCAATCCACAAAAAGGGATTGATCTGATGAATAATAACTCAATAATAAATAGAATACTCTTTGCAGTTACAATATTTCAACACCAAAGTCTCATTAATCATGTCTTATGTCCTTTTCTCCATCATTTTGTCTCATTTTTCTTTGATGATATTCCCATCTATAGTAAACTTGGACATCCCATCTCGCCCATGTGGATCAAGTTCTCCATCTACAATCTAAACACCAAATTTTCCTCAAACAGTCTAAATGTGTCTTTGGAGCCTCAAAAGTGGAGTACCTCAATCATATTGTGGGAAAGGATGGTGTACGGGTGGATCCTAAGAAAATTGAATCTATGGAGGATTGGCCTCACCCTAAAAATATTAAGATCTTACGTGGATTTATAGGTTTAACGGGTTATTATTTCAAGTTTGTTAAGAATTATGGAAAAATTGTAGCACCTCTCACTGCTCTCCTTAAAAAGAATGCCTTCACTTGGACTCCAACAGCTGACCAATCCTTCCAGGCCTTGAAAGATGTTATGTGCATGACTCTGGTCCTAGCCCTTCCCAGCTTCACTGAGAATTTTTTCTTGGAATGTGATGCTTCCAGAAAAGGAATTAGGGCAGTCCTCATGCAAGATGCTCAACCTTTGTCCTTCACCAGAAAACAACTTTCAGACAAACATTTGGGCCAATCCATCTATGAAATGGAAATGTTGGTTGTTCTATATGTCGTGGATCTCTGGAGTCCTTATCTGTTGGGGAAATGCTTCCATATTAAAATTTATCACCAGAACCTCAAGTATTTTCTGGAACAAAGGATTTCATCCCTAAAGCAAAAAAAATGGGTCACCAAGCTATTTGGCTATGATTATGAGATCATTTACAAGAAGGGAAAATAAAATGTGTTTGTTGAGGCTCTCTTTTGAAAACATGAAGAAGAAGGGTCCCTCTTTTCCCTCTCCTTCATTGTACCTGATTGTCTCCAAACTACACATTAGGAATGGTTGCAAGATCCCAAAATATCTCGCTTGATCAAGAAATTGCAAGCAAATTATCCAACCTCTCCAGGGTACTCTTGGCACAATAATGAGCTTCACTACAAAGGTCATCTCTATCTAAGAAAACAGTCACAACTTAAATCTATTGTGCTTGTTGGGCTTCATGCTTCACCCACCGCTGGGCATTCAGGATTTACCAAGACCTATGAAAGGGTCAAATGTTCTTTTTTTTGGGATGGTATGAAACAAGAAGTCCGCACCTTTGTGGCTGAATGTGATATCTATCAATGCAACAAAGGAGAAACAATAAAAGCCTCTATATCACTCCAACCCCTTCCAATTTCCCCATCTATTTGGCGGGATATCTCTATGGATTTCATTGTGGGCCTCCCTAAATCCAGCAATAAGACTGTCATCATGGTGTTGGTTGATCATATTTCCAAATATGATCATTTTTGTGCTCTACAACATCCCTTCACCGCATCCAAAGTGGCCCAATTCTTCATGGATAATATCTTCAAACTTCATGGCATGCCGCATTCTATTGTCTGTGACAGTGATTCGACGTTCATCAACAATTTTTGTCAAGAATTGTTCAAGCTACAAGGCACCCAATTACATCTCAACACCACCGATCATCCCCAAACTGATGGATAAACTAAAATCTTCAATAAGTGTTTGGAAACGTATTTAAGGTGTTATGTATCTGACGACTACCTTTAGTGGGATCAATGGTTACCACTAATTGAATGGTGGTACAATGCACCTTACCGTACTACCACTTGGATGACTCCTTTTGAAGCAGTATATGGAAAAAAGGCACCATCATTTCTCTCATACATGGAAGGTGTCTCTAAGGTTCAGGAGGTTGACAAGAATATTATAGTACATGAGGCCATTCTCCATACCCTCAAAGATAATTTGATGATGGCTCAAACTTGCATGAAGTAGAAAGTCGATCAAGGTTGTTCTGAATATAAATTTTTTGAAGGGGACCAGGTGTTTTTGCATCTACAACCTTATAAGCATACGTCACTCAAAGTTGACCATTGTCAAAAGCTTGCTCCCAAATTTTATGGTCCTTATGCCATTCTCAAGCGTGTGGGGCTCGTCGCCTACCAGTTAGCTCTGCCCAATGATTCTAAGATCCATATTGTTTTTCATGTATGATACTTAAAGAAGGTGATTGGAACTAAGTGCTAAACTCAAACCCATCTCTCTGAGTTGGATGAAGAAGGTTCCATTTGGTTACATGCTTACATTTCTAGAAAGATCTTTCACTAGAAGGTTCTTTAGAAGATATAATTAGTATAAATAAGAGTAGGAGGCATGAGAATTTTTGTCTCGAGAATTTTTGTAATAGAGGGCTGCTCTGCTAGAGGTTTCCCCCTTGAAGATGAAAGTAAACAGTGTTTCCTATCAATATAGGTGTTATTTTGGTTTTGTGGTTTCATATATTGTGTTGTTTCATTGTTATTCTCTGCAATATTTATGTTTTTGGCTATTATAATAGATATGGTACCTTACACCCGATCACGCAATTAAGTTGTAATCAACATTATGACATAGAAATTATAGGTCAATATCATTTAACAATGGAAATTATATTGTCTATTACAAATTCATCCTTCAATACCCATGTACACATTCAACTAATTTAACATGTAATTCATAATTTCTTAGAATACATGGAAATATTAATAGCATGTAAATATGAAAATACAACATCTTGCATAAACAGTTCTTTCTCATACAATAATTGCATTTCCTCCATGATTTTGGGATATTTTGGGATACGCACAAATCCTAATATTACATCCTTTTTACATAGCTTGAATTTAGTAAACATAATAGAGGCATATTATGCCCTTTGCATTACAAAAAATGGTTGTAACAACCTTTAAAATATGCATATCAATAACAGTGAGACAACCTAGAATTGCATTCCTGAGCCAATGCTAATTTTTAGAGTTTGTATCTTCCTCAAATAAGCACATAATCCTCATTTACAAACATGCCCACAAGAATTAGAATCAACATATAGACAATAAATGCCAAATTACTTATCCATTAGAAGAGTTCACTTAGAAAATAGCTCCATGGAAGTGTTATTCCTCCCAACCATAGGCACCAACTCGGGTAGGTACCACCCCCATGTCAAGGAATGAAACAACAGTATTGAATTTACTGGCTATGGATCAAGTTTCACTCATTCAATGCATTGTTTAAGTATCACGGTCAAAGAATACCTTTCAACTATTTTTACAAACAATCCCACTCACCAACCTCTCTTTCCCTTCATCCCTTCACAACACAAGGAATGGAATCCCCTTCATTGCTAACTACTCCCTAAGGATACCCCACTTCCCTCCAGTGCTCCAACACATGCTGGCCAAAAAATATCTAATACTAGGAACCAAGGAATCTTAGTTGTAACATATCCTTTACCCATAAACTCAATCATGGCTTATACATTCCACCATGGAAATAAACTATGGAAACATAATGCACTCTCTCTAGAATCACCTTCCTACCCCCCCTAGAATGAATGAATGATTTTCCCAGAGGTTAACAATACCCATCCATGAGGTTTGCATGAATACTAAGATTTTGTTGGACAATTGAGAGGGGGGGTGAATCAGTTGTTATTGTTCTTAAACAATTATGCCTATTTTAAACTCTTTATAGAACACTCAATGATGATCACAATAATGCAGGGAGGTAAGCAATAGGATATTCAACATCAATCACACACATGAAATATATAGAGACATATATTTCCTAAGGAAACCCATAAAGGGAAAAACCTCTTCTTCTTGATATGATAAGTAATCTTTATTTTGTGTACATTATCATTCTTATGAGATCCAACTCTTCCTGAGGCTACAACCTTTGTTTTACAAGCAGCAACTTGTTGAGAGAACCAACTCTCTGGTTTCTCTAGCACCCACTAGAAGGAAGCACCAACTCCCTGAGTGTTCCAAAACCAACTGGATGGAAGCACTAACTTCCAGTCACACAAGCACCAACCTGTATAACAGAGAAAAATAGTTCTCCCTTGCACCACCCTACCACCCTGGTTTTTTGGCTGCAACCAGATGGAAGCTACAACTCCCTATGTTCAAGAACCTACTTGAAACTCTAAGGACAACAGTCCTCACTAGCACCTCCCTACCACCCTGAAATATAAATCTTTGCTTGTTGGAATCTATTACATTGAGACAGTGTTTATCAATGGCTTACCAGTCACTTCATTGTTCTACTACACTGCTCTACTCTGCCTACATCAATTTCCTCTTGCTCCCATGCCTTGTGCTTTCTGTTCTCCTACGTTTTATGCTCTATGAGCCATCTCCCTTCTATGCGCTATGCCTCTACATTCTCTTCACTGTTTCTTTGTTCTTCCCTACATATTGTTCACTGCATCTCTTCCTCACAACTGCATAGCTGACTAGCAAACCCATTTCACTTCTCTGTTTCTACTTCCTTTTTCTCACGTCGAGTCATCTACCTGATCATCATGGCAACTCTTCATCTTCTTTGGCAGTTATCTCAATGTGTTCATCATCAGTAGGTGTTATGTTGAGATTCCTTAGCTTCTCTGGCAGTCGAAACCCTTCGTCTTCTCTGTCAGTTATAGCCAATCAATTATGGCTTCTTGAGCTTCTAATCCCTTTCCTTCATGTGATCACTGGTGGTGACCATACGCCTAGGCTTAATGAGCGCTTATCAATTTCGATGATCACAATTCAGTCTCCTGAAATGGACGATTGTCGTAACTTCAACACTTTGTCCTTCGAGTCTTCGTGACTTCCAACCTTTCAAATCTCCCGAACACAATATCGTCGAACAGATCGAACGACTTAAATTCATTTAGTTGAAATAGATCAATCGTCAGATTTGATTCTTACAAGGCTTAATCTGATGGCCAAGACTTAATCAACCGTTGAGAGGGATGGCCACCTTTTACTCCGGGTCTTTGGCTATTACACTTACACTATCCTTCCACTATATCTTGATCAATGGTTAAGAGTGCACCTGACATAGGATCAACAGATGATATCTCCTTCGGGTCTCCGGAATTCGGAGATTTCGAGTCTCAACCCATTCTTTCCTTCAGAGTGATCACCTGCTCGGTAAGTCATAAATGGTGGAGACAACTTGTTGTCGGTCAATGCTTCCATTTACAGTATCCTTCCATTGTAGTAAATCGACGGACAAGAATTCTCTCGAAGTGATCTTTCAGATCGGACATCTTGTGTCCACTTCGGGTCTTTGGCATTCAGGACTTCGGGACATTGGGTGAGTGCGGTGGTAAAACTCCCGGAGTGATGTAACTACTTCCATCACTTGATGATGTGTCACGAGCCGAGCAGCTGCCATGTGTCACTCAAATTCATGATTTGCTTCTACCTGAAATTATGATTTCAACTTGACACTTGTCATTTTCTGACTATGCCACGTGTCCTTGCTGACGTAGACTGTTGACGTGGTCTATCACAGTTTCTTGCTGACGTCGACGTAGATCTTCTGATGTGACACATGTTCATCTCCTTGATCTAACAATCATCCTAACTCGTGATGTATCTTAGATCGACAACTAAGAGTGACTTCGGACCTTCGTCCTTCAGGACTTCGGGACTTTTGACATTTCTTGGTGGTGAAACTCCCGAAGCAATTCTTCCGAAGAGACGTAACTTGCTTACGTCACTTGTTGACATGGCACGAGCCAATTTCCTCTTGACGCTTGTCATCACTTGATTATGCCATGCATATTTGTTGACGTGGTCTGCTGACATGGTCTGTCGATGTGGTCTTCTGAAGTGGTCTACCACTATGCCCTTTTGTTGACGTGGTCTACTGACCAACAACCCTGATCCAATGGTCCTCATTTGTCTTCCAAATTCGATGGTCCTTATTCATTTCATATTTCCAGGCTTCGGGTATTTCACATCTCAAACATTCTGGAGAGTAACCTCCTCGCAACTTTAAACCCGAACTAAATGTTGTTCGTCAATCAGGATCTTTGATCAACGGCTTGATCTGTCAACATTGTGGCTCTGCTAGCTCATCCTATCCTTCCACTTGAAAGTGATCCGATGGTTGACAGGAATTCACATAATCGAATTCTCAAACGTTTTTCTCGTTTATCCTATCCTTCCACTCAAAAATGATCCAACGGTTGTGAATTTTCTTAAAATAGATCCATGATCAAGAATGATTATGCAACCACAATCTGCGAGTGTTTTAACTCATCACCCAACTCCGCAATGGGAAGATGTGTGTTATTGGTGAGTTAACCACAATCGTTGATATTCTAAGCTATACGATCGAACGGTCCTGACTAATTACGGGATGGGAACAAATGCAATGTTTAATTCTCCTTCCAATATCCGCAATTCATCCCTGCTATAGATTTTGTGATTGCGCATACGACGGTCACAATTTAATATGACTTAAACTCATTATTTGTTCGATCAACCACAGTCATAGATCTTCGAAGCTATGAGATCTAATGATCTAGACAGATTGTGGGATTGTAACTGGTGAGTAGTTTAATTCATCTCTCGCTCCCCGCAATTCATCCCTGTCATTGATCTGGCTTACAGATCCGAAGGTCTCGATTTGATCTGAGTTTTATCATGCCATGTCTTCTAAGATTTTGAAATTCATTTGTTAACTCTCCTGAGATTTAATCTCCATTCACTTCCTTCTGCTCCACCTTCTATTCTTGCCATCAAGGAAAAGCACACTCCTTCCTGCCAAACCTGCCAACAATCTCCCCCTTTGGCATTGATGGAAACCCTCAAAGGTTGCGCTAGACTGCTTGGACCTCCAACTGTAGCATTCGGACCATTCCTTTCCCCCCCTTTGACATCAATTTCAAATAAAACAGGCTCCCCCTGAGATGTTGCAATAATTTTCAGAGGTATTAGATATTCAACCAACACATACTCCCCTTGATAGAATGGACTCGCTTAGGTGAGAGTAGGGATGACACCTAGCTTCTGACGAATATATTCAAAAGGTTTCTTGGCTAGGGGTTTAGTAAATATGTCTACAATTTGTTCTGTGAAAGGAACATAATTCAACTGAACAGCTTTGTTTGTAACCTTCTCTTTGAGAAAATGATACTTTGTTGGGATATGTTTCATCTTTGAATGGAGAACAGGATTCTTCAAGACACTAATGGAACTGGTGTTATCATAGTGAAGTGGAATTGGATCAGTATAAGTTACCTTCAAATCTGCAAGAGTTTGTAACATCCATAAAATCTGAGTGCAGCAAGTAGCAGTAGCAATGTACTCTACCTCTGTAGTTGATAATGTGATAGATCCCTGATTTTTACTAAGACATGCTACTAATGAATCACCTAAGAAGAGTGCACCTCCACTGGTGCTCTTTCTCTCATCCAAACAGTTTGTCCAATCAGCATCTGAATATGCAGTTAATTGTAAGTTCTGATTTCTAGGATACCAAAGACCATAAGTCATTGTACCCTTCAAATATTTGAATATCCTCTTGGTAGCTGCTAAATGACTTTGTTTAGGGGAAGAAAGATAATGACCTACCATTCCAACAGCCTGCATTATATCAGGACATGATGCTTTGATTTACAAAAGATTGTCTATCATTGATCAATATGTTCTTTGATCAACATCAGGTGAAATATCATCTTTACTGAGCTTGCAACCAACCACCATAGGTGTACTAACAGGAGAGGAATATTCCATCTAAAACCTATTTAACATCTCTTTCAAATATTGTTTTTAAGAGATAAATATCCCTACAGAACTTTGATTGATTCGTAAACCAAGAAAATATGATAGTTCTCCTATCATGGACATCTCAAAATCAGTCTGCATTGAATTAGCAAACCACTGAACTGAAAGGTCATTAGTGCATCCAAAGATAATGTCATCTACATAAACCACAACAACTAATAAATCATCACCTTCATATTTTATATATAGATTAATGTCAATAGTACCTTTCTTGAACCCTTTTTCCTATAGAAATTTGTCCAGTCTATGATACCAGGCTCGTGGTGCATGTTTCAATCCATATAATGCCTTTTTCAACTTACATACATAGTTAGGATTATCTTTCAGTGAAAATCCTTTAGGTTGCTCCATGTATACTTCTTCTTCTAGGTCTCCATTAAGAAAAGTTGACTTAACATCCATCTGATATACTTTAAAGTTCTTATGACATGCATAGGCCAGAACCATTCTGATGGCTTCCAATCTTGCCACTGGTGAAAAATTTTTATCAAAATCTTGTCCTTCAACTTGTGCATACCCCTTACAGACCAATCTGGTTTTATTCTTAACAATTCGTCCCTGTTCATTTATTTTATTCTTAAACACACATTTGGATCCAATTACAGTCTTATCTATAGGTCTAGGAACATGCTCCCAATTATTGTTCTTCTCAATCTGATCCAGTTTCTCATTCATTGATTTTAACCAATTTTCATATTCACTGGCTTCATTGAAGTTCTTGGGTTCCACCATGGATATGAAGGCTATATGTGATTTCTTGGTGTTTTTTATTACCCTTCTCCTAGTTTGTACACCTTTGTCTTTCTCACCAATTATTTGACTTGCAGGATGATTATTTTGAGTAATTTTGGAGGAAGGATTTGATGTTGTCTGTTGATTTGAGACTGCCTGAGTATGTGCATCTTCATCTGACTCGGAGTCTTCTTGCTCTAATTCTTGGACCTTTTCAAATTCAACTTCACCTATATCCTTTTTTGTTGATTCAGTATTGCTCACCTCTCTTACTGGGACTCCTTCATCAACTTTTATGTCATTACAATCAACCAATTTATGCAGCCTCTTATTATAGCATTTGTATCCTTTACTGTTTGTAGCATACCCTAAGAAGATGTCTTCATCAGCCCTGTCATCATACTTGCCAAGTTTTTCATTATTATTCTTTATGTAGCACTTACTCCCAAAGAATTTGAAATGTTTAATTATAGCAGGTCTTCCATGCCATAGTTCATAAGGTGTCTTGTCATTGTGTGGTCTGAGATGAGATTTGTTAAGAATATGGATTGTTGTGTGTATTGATTCTACCCAGTAGATTTGACCAATGTTCTTCTCATGCAGCATTGACCTGGTGTAACACCCTGTTTCCCCCAGTTTGTATAACTATACTGGCCAAGAACTGTGGAAAACTCAAAAATGTGAATGTATGATGTGAATGGACCTTGTGAAAAAGGTCGATGAATGTGAATAATATATTGCAGGACTACTGAGAGGGGATATGCTAAAAAAGAGACCATGATGGCTGAAGAAAGGTGTTGGAAAGCACCTGGAAAGGTGGCATTAACTTCCACCGAAACCAATACCGTATTTGGACTTCACTGGCCCAGAGAACCAAGAGCGGCTCGCTGGCCCTGAATTAAATGACTCGCCAGTATTGGTAGGTAAATGGCTCCTCATGAGTAATGAGGGATGGGGGGGGGGAGCGGTGAACCGCCCATTCGTAGAGTCATCAGGCCTAACTAGTGCGAGGGGAATCGTGCCACACACAACCTCGCAAGAGGAAAAAGGCATGAGGGAGAAGAGAGAGGGGGTAGACGTGAGGGAAGGAAGAGAACTCTAGAAAATACAGAGTGAGTGATAGCAGAGAAGGGGGAGAGTAACCCTCTTTCTCGGTCATTGGAAAACAAAGATGCAGTCTCGCAGCATCGTGGTCTCATCTCGGGGGTGGCTAGTGGTAAATGCTATCGGAATCACTGAGCCTACGGTTGGGTGGAAACGAACACCCCTCTCAGCAGTTGCACTCACTTCTAGTGTGATTTTTGATAAGTGTTTTACATCTTGCATATTGAAATTTATATGCTGACATATATGCTCATAGTCTAAGCAGTTTTATGAATGGTTTGAGTATAAGACTGCCTGTGTAGTGTTTTGATTCAGAAATGGTGGTTGCATTCTTATAATGGAAGGGCAACATATGGCTTATGTTTATAAATAGATTTATATGTATATACGCACAGTGAATCAATTCAGAATTCAAGTCGTTTCTCGGGAAATCTATACCCTTATCCGTCTCAGGTGATACCCTGGATAAATATCCCCATAGAGGCACCCTTTTTGAAAAGATCAAAAGAGGTAGCACTTTGTGTGCAAAGACTCTGCAGAGGTGCAAAAGTCGTAGAATCCCTTGAGGATTCGAAGAATAAGTATCGATCAACAGATAAGATCCTGTCAGAAGATCTACAGTCATTCACAATCATTAGATTGAAGGAATAAACGAGGGCGTTAAATGCATTAACCCTTTTTCCTTTATCTTCGCAAGTAGCGAAGAAATCGGGACCGTAGATCCCCAAGGTCCATGAAAGAATCTGGACCATGGATTCGTGTCCAGGAAGCTTAGGAATGACACAATGGAGAGACAGGTCTGAGCCATCAGATCTTGGTCTAAACAGTCGACATACATTGGATCTATCGAGAGTTGCACGAGGTTTAAACCTCTCGCAAAGAATAGCAGAAGCGAAAGTCCCGAGAAGGAGTTTGTATCGAGGTTTCGGCATTCGGGAGTTTGGGAGTCTGGAGGATGAGAGTCCAGGCATTCGACATCAGAAGTCCCGAAATAGAGAAAGAACCTGAGCCATCCGTTGGGGGGAGGAAACGTGTCATGAAATCACCCATATCAGGGATTCGGACATCGAGAGACACAGAGGTAAGTCTTTCGACTTCGCGGGTGGAGAAGTCATGAGAGAATCGCAGTCGTCCATATGAGGAGGACAGGTAGCACCTTGTTGTGTCCACAGACCCTGTAGGAATCACAGAGGTCGAGGAAATCTTTCATGATTTCATAAAAGAGAAGCTCGGGAGGGATAGCGCCATTTTGTGCACAGAGCCTTAGCTGCAAAGGTCGCAGAGGAGAAGCAAAGGTCGAGAACTTTGATACTTAAGAAATATTCCAAGAAGAAGGAAGAGAAGCGCATGTTCAAGGAGGAGCTACAACTGTCGTTAGATCAGCTGGAGCGAAATAGATCTGGGTCGTCGAAAAAGTACGTCCAGATGCGTGTAGAAGAGAGCAGAAACGTATGGCAGAGAGAGACTTCATGGAGAAGTGATGAAATGTCGTGGGCCGTTTGATCGCACTAAGTTACGAGGGAGTTAAGTTGTAGAAGCAGCCACTTTGAGATAGAAGTGGCGAACATCCGATAGTCGTTGGATCTTGCAGAGTTGCAAGGTGGTTAGGGTCGGTGCAGTCCTGAAGAGGTCTGAGTTCGGGATCTCGCATCTTGGGGTTTCACAAGAAGAGAGCGGAAGATTTGGGTGCTCCAACTCATGAAGTCGTGAAGTGTGAAGTGGCGAGGAGAAAAATATGAATCATTGGATCCAGGAATGGGAGGACCGTTGGATCAGAACTCTGTGGAGATATCGTATATCAGGAGTTCGGGGGTTCAGAGATTGGAAGGGGTCACTTTCGACCGTAGAAGTCACGAAGTGTCGAGAGCCAAGGCTCGTGAGAACACATGGCATATCCATCAGGTGGGGCCCGCGTGATTGACAGGTTGGCACGCGTCGCCCGGAAATGAGTCAACACTCTGTTGACTTCACGCATCTCAGAGATTCGTGAGATAGGAGCACGAAGGCTCNGTTGCGAGAAGTGTGAAGAGGAAGTCAACCATTGCTGACTTTCGCGTCTCGGGATTTCAGAGAAGAAGAGCATGAGAGCTCAATGCTTCAACCTACGAGGTTACGAGTAGCGAAAAGTGTCAAAGGGATGTCATGCATCACATTTCCCCAAATCGTGAAAAGTCGATAAGCGCTTGGCTGGCTTAAGTGCGTAGACATGGGACAGGGTCATGTTGACAAGACCCCAAGGGGGAAACCTGCCACTCGCTAGCCCTGTCGGAGTTCGGTGCTTCGTTGTGTCGGGGTTTGTAGAGTCGAAAGACTCGACGCTCTGGTAGTGCTGAGTCGCGAAGAGTGAAAGAACGCCATACTTGTTCAACCTGTGGTCACGACCCACGATCACATGGAGGTGGACAAGGAAGGAACTAGCCTATGCTAAAACCCCCGTAGGTCTTTCGAGGATTCTGATCCTCGAGAATTCGATGAAAAAATTTGTTTTCCTTAGTGGGTATGTGACAAATTGGTATCAGAGCATGGTTACAACACTTGGCCTGCTTGGGCTCATGAACGAGTTGCGCAGAAGCTCCGTTCGAAACACTCTTAAAAAGAGTAACCCCCTGTCTCAACCTTCCTAATCAAAAGATGAAGTTAAGAATGAAAAACCCCTATTGTGTGTGTGTACATATGAAAATATGAATTATGTACTGGTTATAAATAAATATAAATATTTACTAACAACCGGCATTTTTCCTTTTGCACACAAGCGAAAGATCAACCACGGGAAATTATCAACGCATAGTATGGTGACTCACCATGAAGTGGGAGAAGGCTCCCACAATAGAGACGAAGATTCTGATGAAAGGAGGGTAGTAGGGACCCCTCCATATCTAGCCGAGACTGTGAGGAGCCTCATGGTCAAATTACAAAGTTGTAAGGCTGACAATGAAAGGATGATGAAAGAACAAGAAAAGCAAACAGAAATTAACGCAGTTTTATTGCAGAGTTTATCCGATCTACAAAGACAAATGCAGCATGAACCTGAAACTCAAAAACATGGTCATATCAATGGCCACACTGAGAGGAGCACCTCGAAAAAGGTCCACCCTAGAGGTAAAGGACCAATGCCGAGTGATTCCTCTGAGAAGGAAGCTGGCGATTCAGAAGGCTCTTCTAGCAGCAGAACCAGTTCCTATTCCCGAAAGAAACAGAAGAAGCAAAATCCTTTGAAAGGTCAAAAATTCGAAGAATTAAGAAAAGCCAAACCACCCT
>SNQJ01S0056714.1:50731-61276 GCA_010110895.2 Picea sitchensis | reverse complement strand
ATATGGTTTGCCCAAGAGAACATCACAAACATCCAATGGGGCAACATCACATAATACCTCATCCTTGAAGGGTTGGATGCCATATGACAATCGACACTGTTGGCTGACATGAAGATCTCATCATTGGCGAAGCCACCTGATGTTGTATGGTTATGGGTGTGGTGTTGTCGACAATTTCAATTCTTTGATGACCTCTTCTGAGATGAGGTTCTTCTGGCTTCTGCTATAAACATTAAAATGCACCAGGGTCCCCTTCACCCACATCTGTGAATGAAAAATGCACTCCCCCTCTTCAGGATCTGTTGGTTCTTCTGGTTGAATTTTTTTGGTAGTGACAATAGCAGTGGGGTCTGCGTCGATGATATGTCTTTTACCAGTATTTTTAGAATCAGATTTTGAATCAAGGTTCGGTTCCTTGTCTTTGATCTTGACCACCAATGATTGTTTTGAGTGACATTCATCGGTGTTGTGCCAGGGGCTTTTGTGAAAATCGCACCACTTGTCAGCGTCCTTCTTTCTCTTCCCATGACCCTTGTTTTCCTGTGGCTTGGACTAGTTTTTAGGAGACTGTTTGTTAGGTTCATCTTTGTCATACTTTGGTTGTTATGGATTTACAGACCTGAACTCTCATTTATTCTGGTGCTTAAATTTATGCTTAATTTTAACAACATATCGATAAGCAGCACCGAGCGATGAGATGTCCAGAAAATTCATTTCAGTTTGGATGTATCTGTGTAGAGCCCCACAGTATTTCAGAACCAAATGTTGTTCGGAGTCTTTGATACCCAGATTGGTGTGCAAGGTATGGAAGGTATTATTGAACTCTAGAACTTCTTGGCCCCTCTCTTGCCACAATGTGGTCCATCTCATGTATTGGTCCTCATAGTTGCAAACAGGGTAATACTGTTCCTTTACCGCATCCATAAAAAAATCCCCAGTGGGCTCGGCCCCATATATTCCAGACTCCTCTATGGAACTCTACTCCCCGTAAGTTTCCCACCAATGTTTGACATGGGGGAGAGCCTTAAGGAGTGCAAAGATGATCTTTTCTCTATCGAAAAAACTATGAACAGAGAAATAACCTTCTAATAGATTTAACCATTTATCTAGGGCATCCACATCTATCTGACCTTCAAATATAGGAATATCAAAATTGACCTGTACCTTAAAAGGTGAGGTGCCCAAAAAGTGGCCACTTGATGAAGATGTGTCTGATGCTATCAGGAGGCATTGAAGGATTTGGGAAAAATTCTCCATCATTTCATCCCTCTGTCGGGTGAGAGCTTTCTCAAGCAACAAATTGATAGGATCGTCTGCTCCATTGTTTTTCTTCTCTTCCGCTATGGAGGGTTTATTAGGCATGCGAGAGAGATTGTCTTCAAGAGAGACAATCTTGATACCCAAATTTCTATACTCGGACCTTATTGAGGACATTCACTGAAAAAAATGATCAAGAGAAGCCTTCTTTGATACCATTGATCCAGATTATTTTCGGCATGAAACGAGAGCGGAGATATAATAAATAAATGCACAGAGATATCGCAGATATCCAATAATATAACATAAATGTATCAAATATGAAACCATAAACACAGATATACAGTAATACATGATTTCTATTAATGAAATAAATGTAAAGAGACTGTAAAAATACAAAGTGAAAGACTCGCTAGAATGGTGGCAGCTTATCTCTGAGAAGAGATGCGATGGCTACTCACATTCGCAAGAAGAAGATTACAATGAGGCTCTGAAGGCCTTTTTAAAATAAACAAGAATACCCCAAAACCTAGACTTCTAAAAACCTAACCCTAGGAGATGAAGCACCAAAAGTCATGTGGGCTCCGTTTGGGTAAGTTAGTACATCAACTTCCCGGGGTCGTAACTTTTGCATGTGATCTCCGTTTTAGGCATATGATAGCCTGTTGGAAAGGTATCATCAAGGAGATTCATTTTAGTGGAAATATGGAAGGAACTTGCATATTGCAAACCCATTTTCCCAAAAAAACATCATTTAGGGCCTGAAAATGGTCACAGAAGTTAAAAACTTCTAAAAGTAGTAAATTACCAAAATTGTCAGAAAATTGTTTTGAGTCAGTTGGAAAAGGTGGTTGGCCACCAATATCCACTTGGATCAGAAGAACCAAATAAAATAGATTTTGAGTCAAAGGATGACGAATCAAACTCTATAGAAGAACATGAGTTAGAAGAAGAAGAACATCATACTCCAGGATTGAGTAGATTGGTTTGGAAAAAAAGGATACCATAAAGGTATACACCACCTGATTTCCATTCAAAAATTGTTTTTTCTATTACTGAGATGATCCTAGAACTTGTAGGGAGGAAGTGGATTCAGAGAAAGGAAAACTCTGGAAAAAGGCCATTGTTGAAGAAATGACAACCTTGGATAAGAATGAGGCTTGGGATTTAGTGGATGTTAAGAACCTAAATAGATCTGCAAATATAATCACCACAAATATTGAATACACAATAGATTCACAAGCAATATAGAAGAAACCACACTTTATTATTACCAAACCCTTGAGGTAGGGCAACACCATACAATGGATCCTATTATGGAAGGGATCCTCTCCTGTTCACTGGCCTCTTCGAGGGGGCATCCTCCTATTGAGCTACCGCTCCACATACAATATTTATCTTCATGTCTCATCACATTGCTTGAACCCCTTTATATAGTGCTACCATCACCTAAGAACATTCTAGAGGAGGAATCTTCTAGAAGTAGAACCTTCTAAGAAGACCTCTTACATTTATTATATCTAACTACCATAGTGGGCCTTATTTAATAATACAGTGGACCTAGTCCACCTTACATTGAATGACTTCCACTATTATCACTATGGGACCTTTGGGCCCCCCCACTACCTCTCTAGCTACCTTACATTCCATCCCCCTTATGAAAGCGTTGTCCTCAATGCTTGATGTACAACCATATACCAGGGTCCCATGGATAATTGTGGACCGTAAAGCTGAAGAAGACTGAAGAACCAAAGTCCCATGTAGAAAGGAAATCCACCATGATGAAGTAGTCCAAGTGCTCATGTCCAAGTGCTCATGTCCAAGTCCAAGTGCTCATGTGAACTCCCCGTAGAATATTTTGGAACCCAATAACCAAATCCAAATGATGCTCCAAAGACTAACACCTATCATGTGGATCTAAATAAGAAGATCCATCCATATAGTGGAAAAGGGTCATAGCAGAATCTGGAATGAATAATACCACTGTAGAATATGTAGACTGAACGTTGGTAACTAGCTCTTGATGTGGGAAATTGATGTTGTCTACAGAAGCTGGAGTAGAGTCATCAAATAAAATATGAAAGTGGTTTTCATCCCAGAAATGACAACTATCCATATATCAATCATCACAATCTGCCTCAAAATCATACCAAGCATATATATCTTGATTGTATTCATTCCTGAGACCCTCCATAAGAAATATCTCCTGCATGTTGTTCAATGAATCTTGAATACTATAAAAACTATCATTGAGGCCGTATGTGAGGTTGTCTGTGAGGACATGTGTGAGGTTGTTTGTGAGGCCATGTGCAAATGCATCCAATCTATCATCCAATTGGGCTTTGAATGATTCAAGAATTTCTTTCAAGGTTTGAGATGAAATATCCATCTGAGCACCCTATTAACTCTTCGGTCCTGCAGCCATCATGAAAAAACTCAAAAAATAGACCCAATAAGTTTCGGTAGAAAATCGCGGCTTTTTCTGGAAAAACCCTAAAAAACTGTTGAACTTAAAATGCTCATAACTTCACTTCCCGGACTCCGTTTCGGTTGATTTTTTTTTTGAAATTGGGTGAAATTGTGAGAAGAACTTAGATATGTAATTTATTTGGGCAAATTCGGCCTCCAAATCCTACATAAATAAAAATAAATCGCACCGCTGTCCACAGAAAAAACCCTGAAAAATTGCAGATTTTAAAACCTCAATATCTTAACCTTCCGGATTCCGTTTCGGACGATTTTTTTTTTAACTTGGGTGGTTTTTTGAGAGGAACTCAGATATACAACCCTTTTCTGCAAATTTTGTACAGAAATATACTGAAAATATCTGGAATTTCGCGACCCTCTTTTTTCTTCTCTGAAAAAAAAAATCTGCAAAAATAAAAAATAGTTGCCCACAACTCCGACCAAGGAAAGTGCTCTGATACCACTTGTTAAGAACCTGAATAGATCTGCAAATATAATCACCACAAATACTGAATACACAATAGATTCACAAGCAAGATAGAAGAAACCACACTTTATTATTACCAAACCCTTGAGGTAGGGCAACACCATACAATGGATCCTATTATGGAAGGGATCCTCTCCTGTTCACTTGCCTCTTCGAGGGGGCATCCTCGTATTGAGCTACCGCTCCACATACAATATTTCTCTTCATGTCTCATTACATTGCTTGAACCCCTTTATATAGTGCTACCATCACCTAAGAACATTCTAGAGGAGGAATTTCTAGAAGTAGAACCTTCTAAGAAGTCCTCTTACATTTATTATATCTANATTATATCTAACTACCATAGTGGGCCTTATTTAATAATATAGTGGACCTAGTCCACCTTACATTGAATGACCTCCACTATTATCACTATGGGCCCTCTAGGCCCCCCCACTACCTCTCTAGCTACCTTACAGTGGACTTGTCGACTGGAAGAAATCCCATTAGAAGAAAATGGGTATTTAAAAGGAATCTAAATGTAGAAGGAAAAGTGGAGAAATATAAAGCTCAGTTAGTAGCAAAGGGTTATTCCTAGGTTGAGGGAATTGATTTTGGTGAGATTTTTTCTCATGTTGCCAAGTTAACTTATATAATATTTAGGTTATTTGTTGCTGCTATATTTTATTTTGAGGTAGAACAGATAGATCTGAATAAAACATTCCTAAATGGGGATCTGGAAGAATAAATCTACATGAAGCCTCCATAAGGCTTTGCTGTGAAGGACTATTCTCCTACAACTATCCCGGTTTTCCACCAACTCTCTTCCTCTTGACCTGTCCAACCCAAGGAATGCACTCCTTCATTGAACTCAGTCCCTCGGGAATCCCATTCGTTTATTAGGGTCTCTCTGGCACAGATAGCTAGGAATTTCTCAGCTAGGAACTCAAAGGAAATTGTTGCTAGGAAAACTATTAGCAAACCATGATCTGGATTATTTTCGGTAGGAAATGAGAGTGGAGATATAATAAAGAAATATATAGATATATCTCGGATATCCAATAATATAAAATAAATGTATCGGAGATGCAACAATAAAAACAGAGATACATTAATACAAATTCTATTAATGAGTGAAAATGTACAAAGGTTGTAAAAATACAGAGTGAAAGACTTGCTAGAATGGTGGAAGCTTATCTCTGAGAATAGATGTGATGACTACTCTCATTTGCAAGAAAATGATCATTAAAATGAGCCTCCAAAAGAATTTTTAACATAAATAAAATCCAAAACCCTAACCCCAAAAGATGAAAAGCCAAAAGGTTTGTGGACCCTGATGGGGGTAGTTGATATGTCAACTTCCTGGGGGCGTAACTTTTTCATAAAATCTCCATTTTGGGTGCTCAATACACCGTTGGAAAGGTATAACTAAGAAGAATGATTTTCGACTAGTCAAAGTATGTTCCTTTGGCATCCCCCTGGACCCAAAATCCCCAAAAGACGTCATTTAGGGCCTCAAAATAGCCCCAGAAGTTTGGAACCCGAAATACTGCCAAAAAAACTCTAAGGTGAAAAATTGTTTTTCAAGCTAGTGGAATAGGTTCGTGGCAACCGATATCCACCTATATCGATCCTCCCTCATTAGGAAGAAATGTTCTCCACTGCGTTGAATTCCCAGGGGAGAGGGGAAAGCAATTGTTGAATCTAAAACTTGGTGAGTTGCTTGCCTTGTTGGAGACATCGTGTTGCTTGGTTTGTGGAAGGTTGTCACGAACCTGTTGTTGGCGGGGTTGAATCTATTCAACTAGTCATGCTACCTGAGATGACTGTGTGAAGAAAGAATATTTACACTTTGTTGTAATCTTGTTGACCTGGTTCTTCTGGATAGAAGGTGCTTGGGACGAGGTTGTAGTGGTTGTAGTATCCTTTTGTTCACCTTTTGAACAGATTGTGAAGAAGCTGAATTTTGTAGTATGAGATACTACCTTGCAGCATTGTTTAGGTGGAATAGTAGTTGAAACTACCTCTGGAATTCTGTAGAGATGACCCCCCAGAGAAACAATGACATTGCGGGGTCGAGACTCATAAACAACATGGTGCTTCCACATATATGGTTGGCCCAAGAGAACATCACATACATCCAGTGGGGAAACATCAAATAATACCTCATCCTTGAAGGGATGGATGTCATAGGACAATTGAGACTGTTGGCTGACACAAAGATCTCATCCCTAATGAAGCCACCCTATGTTGTATGGATGCGGGTGTGGTGTTGTCGACAATCCCAACTGTTTAACGACCTTTGTTGAGATGAGGTTTGTCTTGGATTCTGCTATCAACAATAAAATGCAGCAGGGTCCCCTTCAACCACATCTGTGAATGAAAAAGGCGCTTCCCCTCTTCAGGATCTGTTGGCTCTTCTAGTTGAATCGCTACGGTCACGAGAATAGCAGTGGAGTCTACATCGATGATCTTTCTTTTACCAGTATTTTCATAATCATATTCAGAATCAGGGTTTGGGTCCTTATCTTTGATCTCAGACACCAATGACTATTTTGAGTGACATTCATTGGTGTTGTGTTAGGGGATTTTGTGGATATCACACCATTTTTCAGTGTCCTTCTTTGTCTTCCCATGACCCTTCTTTTCCTGTGGCTTGGATTGGTTTTTAGAATACTGTTTGTTAGGGCCATCTTTATCATACTTTGGTTGTTGCATATTTGCGGACCCAAACTCTCGTTTGTTTTGGTGCTTAAATTTCTTCTTGATTTTAACATCATATCGATAAGCAACACCGAGTGATGAGATGTCCAGAAAATACATTTCAGTTTGGATGTATCTATGTAAAGCCCCACGATATTTCAGAACCAAATGTCGTTCAGAGTCTTTGATGCCCAGCTTGGTGTGCAAGGTATGGAAGGTATTGGTGAGCTCTGGAAATTTTTGGCCCCTCTCTTGCCGCAATGTGTTCTGTCTCATGTACTGATTCTCATAGTTGCCAACAGGGTAATACTGTTCCTTTACCACATCCACAAAAAAATCCCAAGTGGGCTCGACCCCATATATTCAAGACTCCTTTGTGGAACTTTGTTCCCAGTAAGTTTCCCACCAATGTTTGACATGGGGGAGAGCTTGAAGAAGTGAAAAGGTGATCTTTTCCCTGTCAGAAAAATTATGAACAGAGAAATAACCTTCTAACAGATTTAACCATTTGTCTAGGAAATCCGCATCTATCTGACCTTCAAATACGGGAATATCAAAATTAACCTGTACCTTGAAAGGAGAGGTGATTCTAAATTGGTTGTTTGATGAAGATGCGCATGTTTCTATCAGCAGGCATTGAAGGATGAGGAAAAAATTCTCCATCATTTCATCCCTCTGTCGCATGAGAGCTTTCTCAAGCAACATATTGATAGAATCATATGCTTCATTGTTTTTATTTTCTTCCGCCATGGAGGGTTTCTTGGGCATGAGAGAGTGATTGTATTCAAGAGATACAAGCTTGAGACCCAGCTTTCTATACTCGGACCTCGTCAGGGACATGCACTGAAAAAAATGATCAAGAGAAGCCTGCTCTGATACCACTGATCCAGATTATTTTCGGCATGAAATGAGAGAGGAGATATAATAAAGAAATATACAGAGATATATCAGATATCCAAAAATATAACATAAATGTATCAGATATGCAACCATAAACACAAAGATACAGTAATACAATTTCTATTAATGAGCAAAAATTTATGAAGACTGTAAAAATACAGAGTGAAAGACTCACTAGAATGGTGGCAGGTTATCTCTGAGAAGAGATGTGATGACTACTCTTATTCAGAAGAAAATGGTCGTTACAATGAGGCTCCAAAGGCATTTTTAACATAAGTAAAATCCAAAACCCTAACCCCGGAAGATGAAAAGCCAAAAGGTTTGTGGGCCCCAATGGGGGTAGTTGACACGTCAACTTCCCATGGGCGTAAATTTTGCATACAATCTCCATTTGGGGTGCTCGATACACCGTTGGAAAGTTCTAACTGAGAAGAATGTTTTTTGACTGGTCTAGGTAGGTTCCTTTGGCAATTCCCTAGACCCCAAATCCCCAAAAGGTGTCGTTTAGGGCCTCAAAACAAGCTTGGAAGTTTGGAACCCGAAATACTGTCAAAAAACTGCCAAGGTGGAAAACTGTTTTTTGAGCCAGTGGAATAGGTGGGTGGCCACCAATATCCACCTAGATCAAACCAAAAACAACCACTTGTTATTTTAGTGAAACTCACACAATATTTCACTCTTCAGTCATGATAACCTTGATCTTCAGTTTTGCAGCTCCAATTCGCTTCAATTATGCTCCAACATGCTCTAGAATTCTCCCTCCATGGTTGCATCAGCTTCAAGCTCTATTTCTTCCTCTCTCCCTTTTCTCGTGTGCAAACTTGACTCCCTCCAAACTTTTCCAAACCCGTATGAATTTCCTCTCTTTGGCTTGCCTTTCTTGACTCACACTCTTCCCCAAGTTTATTTTACTCAACCCCCATGTGCCAAATAACTTTGGGATGTGACAACTCATACCCACCCTCTTACATGTATTCAATGATTGGATTTGGGAACACTCAATAAGAAATGGGAAGGTTCATATACAAATAGAAAATTTAGGAAAATGGGTTAAATTAATATACATGGGTATTTCCCCCTTGGACCCCTCTTGGAAATTATCCTAGACACTCACCCATCTTGTGGATTAATTCATCCTCCATCTCTTGTCCATGTCCCCTTAGCATCTGACATCATATTTTATTAATAAAACAAGGAAATACAATTCACATTTTACATCACTTAGTCATAGCCAAAGATGATTTTAGGGGGGAAATTTCGCTCATGGGAGAAATTAGGGGGTTTGAAATTTTCAATGGGCGTTTTTTTTGCAAAGAAAGATTTTATTATTGTTACTATTGTTAGCCCACAATTTATTAAAAGAAAAATAGCTATAAAATGTTAGCCCTCCTATATTTATCACGAAGATCACAAAAAAACCATTTAGTTGAATTGAAACTTTCATTTGCCCTGAATTTCCAAGCATGGAGGCTTCTGGAAAGGATTTCGTCCTTTACCCTTCTTGCAAATCCAACTTACAGTTTCATTTGCCACAATTTGTGGTTTGAAGATACTTTTTAACTTAGAAATCACCTATATTTAATGGAATCATATATGATGGAACAATTTCATCCCTACATATGATTCCTTCCCCTCACACTTTAGTAGAGAACACATGGAATGTTTCTTTGTACCTTCATAGTACCTTTTTGTCTGGTTGTATGTTCAAGTCGCTGAAAAATATAAGAAGTAGTTCATGTAGCTTTCAGAAAATTTTTGTTGTGGCAATCCTTTGGGATGTATATCTTGCTCAGATCGTTGAGAATACATGATTAAATCAAAGAAAAAGTTCTATTCATTCTAGTCATGATTTACTCTACAAAGCTATCCACGAATATCTTAATGTAAGAATGGTCATCCAAAAAATTCCCTTTAGCCATTTTGTTTTTATGTTTTCTTTTTATTTAATAGTTATTTATTTAAGTTTTTGTGAAATAGAGAATTTTCTAAGAATTGTTAATTATGGATATGTGGGTGAATTCATGAAGGTGCATAACACTTTCGTGAGAATCGAGTCTCCAAAATTTTGAAAGACATTTTTTTGGTCGAACTATTTTTTTTTTCAGCCGAAAGTCCTATTTTTTCAGCTGAAACATGTTTGACCGAACCTTTGAACGTCAAATCGTGCAGTACTGTGACGACGCCCTCGATTTTTATGTACAATTTTAGCCGGATGAATATTTTTCATCCGGTCACATCTTTTTGGTCGAAAGATTATTTCAGCCCAAAGCATCTTTCGGTCAAAAAATGGTTTATATATTACCCACACATCACGCCTTCTATAGTGTTTGTGAATTGTTAGTTAGTTCATACTTGCACATCGCTCATGTTAGTGTTGGTGATACCATTTGGTGTTTGGTGTTTGTTGTGTTGTGTTTGCTGTGGGTGGGTGGACAGGAGGTCTTGTGGATGTTGGAGCAGTGGGCAGGTGGACGTTGGAGATGCATGTGGGTGAATGTTGGAGCTGTGGGAATTCGGTCCAGGTACATTTAGATTAGGAAATTTTAATTTCTAGTTAAAAAATTGAATTTAGAATTAATTTTTAGATTGTTGACAGGGCCTTATTCGGCCCTGTCCATGTACAGTGACAGGCTCGAATTCAGGGCTATACATGTACATGGACAGGGCGGAATATGGCCCTATCCCTTAGCTCAGTAAAGTCCTTTTTTTACAAAATGACCATTACAGAAATTAGAATATAAAGTATGTTTCTA
>SNQJ01S0056714.1:30175-50389 GCA_010110895.2 Picea sitchensis | reverse complement strand
AGGCTATGTGTTACACTATGACCATTATAGATTTATGAATTTAAATTATGTTTAAATTTTAAATTTTTAGGAAATTTAAATTTTTAGTTAAAAATTAGAATTTAGAAATTTTGTTTAGAATGTTGACAAAGCCTTATTCAGCCATATCCATGTACAATGACAGGAACGAATTAGGGCCTATACCTATACATGGATATGGATGAATATGGCCTTGTCCCTTAGCTTAGTAAAGGTTATGTGTTACACTGACCATTACAAAATTTAGAATTTAAATTATGTTTAAATTTTAAATTTTTAGGAAATTTAAATTTTTAGTTAAAAATTAGAATTTAGAAATTTTGTTTAGAATTTTGACAGGGCCTTGGCCCTGTCCATGTACATGGATAGGCCCGAATTAGGGCATGTCAATGTACATGGACAGGGCCATATTCGACCCTGTCCATGTAGTACCTCAAGCAACAGGATACATAGATCTAGAACCAACAACAAAGGCCCAATTCCATAGGAAATTCATACAACTGCGAAGCAAATAGACAGAGTTGCAGAAAATAAACAGAGGACTGAAGAGACTTTAAAATTTAAGGAAGGACACAGACTAGCTATTCTAACTATAAACAGTGAGACCAAGGGCTAAGCATGAATACTACAGGGCCACCACTACCCTGAATAGTGCCCAAACTGAACAAAATTAGACTCTGACAACAACTGTAAAGAAACATCACCATAAAGGACCTAGTTAACAGACCTAACAAAAATCTTGAAATACAAAAATATGTCTATAGTAGTTGTTGCAATAGGAGAAAAATAAGTACAACTTTGACAAAAACTCCCCTTCTCTGCTAATAGTATTGCTAATTTAATTTTTTAGGAAATTTAAATTTTTAATTAAAAATTACAATCATGGAAACAATAGGGATAAAGGAAGTGTATAGAACCATGAATCAAACCTGTTGTAATCATACCAGCTAACTGTATAGAGTTGAACATGATGAAGTAATGAGCTAATATGGTATGAAAGACCACAACAAGCCCTATGACCACACTGAATTACACTACATTATTTTCTTAGAAGTAATTCCATCATATTCGGTACATAATGACACTAATGTTGCACTCTTATTGATTAGGGTCCTACTCCTAGTATAGGATATGAATAATACCTATACTGGTTGTGCTCATATGTTACATTTATGCACTTCTTATACCTTTTCATATTTATGGGATTGGTTCTAACTCAGTACTAATACAAATACAACAACAGCCTTTACATTCAACTTATGATACTCTACTCTATGTGCCTATGATCTCAACATAATATAGGGTTATGACTCATACAAGATAATTTGTTCATGTTCTGTGATGTGTAACAAGGATAAGTATAAGAATAATATAGATAGTGTTGAATCCATAGTAATAACTAAGAGTAATACATAGATAAACTGATGTGTGTTTGATATGTTGTTATCCTTATTTGAGCTTACTGTATCTCCATAGTAAGCTTACATGACTAACATGAGCTATGAACATAATCATAATCCAGTAATGTTTGAATATGATGAATACATTCATATAAGCAACTTCATAGATAATGAATCAGTGTTGTATTGAGAATCATTGCCTTTGTTTCAACATAACATAGCTTAGTTCGATCTGTAATCAAGAACTGTAACCTATCTAGAAGAAAACCATAATCACAAGCTATGGCCTATTCCATCCATTCATGTTATCTTCTCATAGCATCTTCAAGCTTGGTTAACTCTATACCAGTGTAATCCAGTATTCATTGCACTAATGATATGATAGATTCAATGTTTCTAGCTTTATGTACTATTGATTAGGATGAATTCGGGCTTGTCCCTGTACATGGACTGGCCATATTCGACCCTACCCATGTACATGGACATGCCTGAATTTGAGCTTGTCACTCTACATGGACAGGGTCGTATTCGACCCTGTCCATGTACATGGATAATTGAAACTAGAAAATCTTGAATTATCTTGTTCTTATATGTCCCATATAGTATTATTACTCTTTCGCATATTGGAAAATTTATATAAAATTTAGATTTCCATCTCCTTGACCCAACAAAGTAGATCAACTCTTTTTCCTCCACATTTTTTCTTCCCTTGCCAAGTCACAATCCACGGGACTGTGACTTGGTCACCAGGGGCCAGCCCTGTGGCCAAGCCATGGGCACGCCAACGGCTTGGCCACAAGGTTGGGCCCCTGCGGCCAAGTCACAGTCATACTTAGCCCTTCCACTACCTGATAAGCCAACATCAAATTATAATGTTAGAAGGACGTCCTTTTCAACCAAAACTACTTAAATCCAAGTACTAAATTGTTTTAGCCAAACACTAATTGCAGAATTGTTTAACAATGAAAATATTAAAAACCCAAGTGTTTGTTGAAGTTTTCCATGTCCCTCTTTGCCATATAGCCATATAATATATGTTTTTCACTAGTAGGGTGAGTCAGTGTTTCACGTCGATCCCAATCAGCTCGACCTCTTCCTTCTTTTAAGAAATCTTTCTGTAAATGGTCTACCTCCAAATAGCCAACTACGAAATCCTTAAAAATTAGAAGGCTTATTCCACAGTGCCCCTTTGGACCGTAGGCTTGTATGAGTCGAAATTTACCTTTAGAATTTGTTTAAACATTCAGATTTAAAAAATAAAAACTTATCTTGCCTGGAAAAAATAAGATTTTTATTTCCCTTATGCCTTGTCTGCGAGTAACTAAAAGAGATGTGAGGATATTTACAAAACTCATAATAAAATAAAAATAAACTTGCATAGTTCATTCTTAACCCTCTATCTTTCAACATCTAAAACATTATCTAAATATTTATTGAATCCAATATTAAAATGAATTTACTATGATGTGTAATAGTTCAAAAGATTGCATTCTGATTATAAAAGTGTTATAAAATTATGTGCATAAATGTGTTATATAGTTTGGTACAGGTAGAATAAATCTTTATGTTTATTTTAAATTTGTTAATATTTGTACATTTATATTTATGTTTATTTTAAATTTGTTAATTAGTATTTAGATTTTAGATTTGTTATGTGCGCATTTGTTCTCCTCCAGTTTAGATTTAAAGACAATATTTTATTGACTGATAATAGTTATGGTCTATTGTTCGACCACATAATTTATTAAGTGGTTTAATTCAAATAACTTTATAAATACGGATTTAGTTAATTTCATATAGACATTTAACAATCAAATATTAAGAATAGAGTAAGCATTTAAGTGATTAGTCTGTGCCTGAGCAATCGGCCATGAGACGAATATACTGTCTTTCACTCTGGTGTTAAAGACTTAGATTCAAATGCCTTGCTTTTCTATGCATATATAATCTCATATTAAAATTGGTTATGACTTGGTCGCAAGGGCCATTCCTGTGGTCAAGCCATGGGCACACCTATGGTTGGCTCCCCACAGCCAAGTGACAATCATTTCAAACGTTTTGTATTTTATAAAAATTTCAAACTATCCAACTTTTTACTTCAAACGTTTTGTATTTTATAAAAAATTTAAATCTTTAGGAATTCAATTTATAAATACATTTTTACATATGTAATATTTGATTATCATAAGTTATAAATATTATTTTACAGATTGTTGATTCTGGAATTCCTTGTTGTACATTACTATCTATCTTATAATTTGTAAAGGAATATTTGTGAAATATACATACAATGGAAAATATTAAAACATATATGTGTGTGTGTGTGTGTGTGTGTTTTGTTTTTAATAAATTTAAAAATAAAATAGGAAGACAATTTAAAAATTACTTGTTTATATGTTCAAATTATACACACAAACAATAAATTTATAAACAATATGGATTTAGTTAATTTGATATAGACAATTAACAATCAAATATTAAGTTTTTAAATTTGATATAGACATTTAACAATCAAATATCAAGAATAGAGTAAGCATTTAAGTGATTAGTCGGTGCCTGAGTAATCGTCCAAGAGTCGAATCTACTGTCTTTCACTCTAGTGTTAAAGACTTAGATTCAAATGCCTTGCTTTTATGTGCATAGATAATCTCATATTAAAATTGGTTATGACTTGGCCGCAGGGTGCCAGCCCTGTGGCCAAGCCGTGGGCACGCCCATGACTTGGCTACATGGTTGGATCCCCGCAGCCAAGTCACAATCATTTCAAACGTTTTGTATTTTATAAAAATTTCAAANCAACTTTTAATTTCAAACGTTTTGTATTTTATAAAAATTTCAAATATTTAGGAATTCAATTTATAAATCCATATTTACATATGTAGTATTAGAGTATCATAAGTTATAAATATTATTTTACAGATTGTTGATTCTGGAAATCCTTGCTATAATAACCACTTTATCTTGCCTCGACTATTTCTCCACTTTGATTAATGTCTATTTCAATTTCTTCATATTGTCATGAGTAGGTCACATCTATGTGTAAGACATGAGTGACCTACTTGTGTAGATTTGTTTTTTCCTTGAAATTCATATGATCAACATTTAATGTAATATATGCTTGGCTTTTTAGTCAACAACTCACTAAATTTCACTTTTTTCGGTCTCTAGAACAACCAAATTCAACACTCACTTTTGATATGGCTTCTCTTCCAAACCATGGACTCTTATCATAGTAAACTGCTCAAAAAGAAACCAGTCTCCCACTTTGGTGTTGTTTTTCAATTGTAGTGACCCTTTGATTAAAGGAATAATTATAACGAATACTTAATTTTCGATAATAAAGTCTAATATAGAAATAAAAGAGTTTACATACTACAAAAAACCTTCACTGTTGACATGATATCTTACCATATAGTCACTCAATGGTTGGGAGAGCAACATGTTGACTAGTCATTCACCATCCTAGACTTAAAATAACCCAGATTTGAGTAGTTTTGATGGATTAACATATGGATCAAGTGAGACTGGTACCTGAATGGCCTGGTACCCCTAAAATTTAAAAACTTTTGGTGCATTGTATTTGCCAAGAACTTGCATAAGTCAAACATTATGAAGGTTTAATTCTTGAGGTGTGACAAGGCTACTAGGAAACCCAAAAACAATGATATCCATTATAAAACCATTATAAATAGAAACAAACTTTGAAACATAGGCAGTATATTCACTGAGGTCATTACCTCAACCTCCAGAACAGATACACTGAAACATAGGTAGTATATTCATTGTTATAACATTGGAATATGTTATAACATATTACAATGTACTATGTTATAACATATTACTATAACATATAATTATATTGTAATATGTTATAACATATTACAATGTAATATGTTATATAGTAATATATGTTATGACATATTACACATCTCCNATGTTATAACATATTACAATGTACTATGTTATAACATATTACTATAACATATAATTATATTGTAATATGTTATAACATATTACAATGTAATATGTTATATAGTAATATATGTTATGACATATTACAATGTAATATGTTATATAGTAATATATGTTATGACATATTACATTGTAATATGTTATGGAAAATCTTTATTAATATAGCACAACAAATAGAAAACAAATAGTGAAACATAGGTAGTATATTCACTATAGTCATTCCCTCAACCTCTAGAATAGATACACCGAAATATGTAACAATCACTTTGCATTGATAGAGAAACTGATAAACGACATCAATATTTCATGTCATAAGTCTTGGTCACATCTCTGTGTAAGACATGAGTGACCTACTTGTGTTGATTTGGTTTTTCCTTGAAATTCATTTGATCAACATTTAATGTAATATATTCTTGGAGTCAGGAACTAACTGAATTTCACTTTTTTCAATCTCTAGAACAACCAAATTCAACACTCACTTTTGATATGGATTCTCTTCCAAACCATAGACTCTTATCATCGTAAACTGCTCAAAAAGGAACCAGTCTTCCACTTTGGTGTTGTTTTACAATTGTAGTGACCCTGTGACTAAAGGAATAATTATAATGAATACTTCATTTTGGATAATAAAGTATAATATAGACATAAAATATTTTACATACTGCAAAAAACCTTCACTGGTGACATGATATCTTACCACATAGTCACTCAATGGTTGGGAGAGCAACATGTTGACTGGTCATTCACCATTCTAGACTTAAAATAACCCAGATGTGAGTAGTTTTGATGGATTAACATATGGATCAAGTGAGACTAGTACCTGAATGACCTAGTACCCCTAAAATTTAAAAATTGTTGGTGCATTGTATTTTCCAAGAACTTGCATAAGTCAAATTTTATGAAGGTTTGATTCTCGGGGTGTGACAAGGCTACTAGGAAACCCAAAAGCAATGATATCCATTATAAAACTATTATAAATAGAAACAAACTTTGAAACATAGGCAATATATTCACTGAGGTCATTCCCTCAACCTCCATAACAGATACACCGAAACATAGGTAGTATATTCATTGTTATAACATTGGAATATGTTATAACAGATTACTATAACATATAATTACATTGTAATATGTTATAGCATATTACAATGTAATATGTTATATAGTAATATATGTTATGGAAAATATGTATTAATATAGCACAACAAATAGAAAACAAACAGTGAAACATAGGTAGTATATTCATTGTAGTCATTCCCTCAACCTCTAGAATGGATACACCGAAATATGTAACTGTCGCTTTGCATTGATAGTGAAACAGATAAACGACATCAATATTTCATGTCATGAGTCTTAGTCACATCTTTGTGTAAGACATGAGTGACCTACTTGTGTAGATTTGGTTTTTCCTTGAAATTCATCTAATCAACATTTAATGTAATAAATGCTTGGCTTTTTAGTTAGTAACTGACTAAATTCTCTTGATATGGCTTAGCTTCCAAACCATAGAATCTTATCATAGTAAACTGCTCAAAAAGGAACCAGTCTCCCACTTTAGTGTTGTTTTGAAATTGTAGTGACCCTTTGACTAAAGGAATAATTATAATGAATACTTCATTTTGGATAATAATGTCTAATATAGACATAAAAGAGTTTACATACTGCAAAAAACCTTCACTTACATAAAAGAGTTTACATGATTTCTTACCATAGGCAACCACTCAATGGTTGGGGGAGCAACATGTTGGCTATTCATTCACCATCCTAGACTTAAAATAACCATCTTTGTGTCTAACATAAAGAACATTTCTATTAATCTTGTCTTATTTTTTTTTCTTTCTTCATAATTTTTGTTGGTCAATGTTGGAGATATTAACTCGTACTTGTCTTGTGTTTAACTTTTCATGAATTTCCAAAGGATAGATATTGAGGAGACATGTTGACATGAGATTCTCCAAACATTCCTCACAAATGCTCTAGGATCTCCTAAGAAGGAAGAAGAGGAACTCCTTCTTCGACTGAGACTCCAAGTGACCAACACAAATCTCATCAAAGGAGATTTTCAAACGAGTCTGTGAATAGATCAACTGTAGAATGTGCTCAATCAAGTGCTATGGATACAGTCTTCTTAGATAGGTTGCACATTGATACTCCTACACCTGATAATGTAGGGAATACCTCAGGACAAGAGAATATTTCTGGTAATTTTCTTTGATTTTGTTTATTTTTGTTGTATTTTTGTGTATTTAAATTTATGTGAAGTTAAATGTTGTAATTACTTTCAAATGTGTGTGTAGACAATGATTTTAGAGAAATGGATGACAATGAAAGAGAGAGTGGTTGTCACGAAGATTCTAATGTCGGTGCAGAGAGTGAAGGTGGATTTAGGAGGCCTCATTATCAAGAAACATAAGATTACACGCCTACGTCACCTATCATTCGAATGTTGGTGATGAACTTCCCTGGGAAGGAATTACTGAAGCAATGACCCTTAAGAGATGCTAAGGTGTTAAAAGGAGGTTGGAAAATGATTTGGTGGTCTTGGAACTCCCTCAGGAGAGTAAACAAATCTTGCAAATTGTTTTTCGTTCATTGAAAAACTTTATGGATGCATATCAAAAGATGGGGCCAACCACTGACAGTTTTGTCGATCTAATAAGGCAGCGAAAGTCAGAGGTGATGGGCCCTAATAAATGAGAGGCAGTAAAAACTAAATTTTCAAAATATGGTGCAATTTTGATGTTCAATTTCAAATATGGGCCAAAGAAGAAGATGTTGAAGGTGCAATATTTTAAGCACCCTGACATTGTAGGACATCTGTATAACAGATTTTTTGTGGCATATGGAAAATTGTCGTGGAACGATGAGGTTCCACACTATTTTGCAAGACACTTTTATGTAGAGTTTTTCTTTCACATGCACCCTGATTATACTAGTCTACCATCCAATTATTATGGGACTGGTAAATGATGAACATATGATCGCAAAGGGGCATATCAAAATGCGACATTGTCGAGGCCTCCACAACCTTTAGTACCTCGCCCAATAGGGGAATTTTCTTCACATTCAGAGTTGTGAGCTACATCAGAGGTTGGCAAAGAGGCTAGGAATGCAATCGGGGAAAATTTGGAAGCGATTTTTTTATGGTGTATATGTTGGCATGAACTGTCAGCGAGTGGAAGCTAATTTTCGGGCCACATTTGTTTATAAAATATATGCAAAGTTATATACCATGTCATTAGAATATGTTAAGGAGTATACACAAAAAATTCATGATGGTTGGAAGAAGTTCATTCAAAATGATGACCCGAACAACAGATTGGTATGTGTTCTAGTTAGTAAATTTTTTACGCATTTTAGGATAGTTTACTTATAATTCTAGATTTAGATATAATTGTATCTATAGAAATAATCGAGTTGTTATTGTCATTAATTGCAGTTTGGAGATATGTTAAATGAATCTCCAGCAAATAGTGGACTTGATTCCACAAGTTTAAATTTAGATGGGTTGAATCAGGTATGTGTTTTCTAATATCCACAGATGAACACTTTAGTTGTTCAATATCCAATCTTTTGAATAAGAGATCAACAACATTTATAATTTTGTATAAATGTGAACACATTGAATCCTAGATTTAGTTCTTAGTTTTGTTGTTCACAGATCCCTATTCTATCTCCTACTACTTGGGCAGGCTTGTCTCAATTCTCATTGGGAGAGTTTGAAGAGGATGGGAGTTCACAGGTATCATTTAATGTGTTAAAATCATTTAAATTTAATGTGTTATAATCATTTAAATTTAATTTTTGAATTTTCAAATTTGAAATATGTTATATAGGGTAATGTGGAGAAGAGAGTACCTAAGAGTGTTCTTGGGAGAGATATTGGGATTGAGGAGGAAGCGGAGGAAGAAACCATATTTGGGAAGGATGCATCCATTCATGATGATTCATAAATGTATGCTTTTGACTTTTATCAAATTTTTGTTTTCTAGAATTTTTAGTTTAGCCAAGTTCCTATTCATCTTTGATCAATTATTTTGAAATATATAGAACCCCTCTCTAATCTTATCATTTTATTTAATGGTGTACATTCAAACTTATTTAAGTATAGATCATGATGAAGACCTAATTTTGAACTTGAACATTTGATTATTTGAGAACAGACTCTATCCCACATCAGAAAAGGAAAGGTTTCTAAATTTTCTTTGATTGTATTCCTTGCTTTCTTGTCCAAGAATGACATAGTACAAACATTTGTGTTTTCTACATATAACAAAATGAATTCGTTCTTTCTAGGGTATTTTAAAACTCTTACTAACCACAAAAACCAACATTCAAGTAGATTTACAAATAATCTATGCATATGTATATGTGAGCTAGCTCACACATATCGTATATGTGAGCTAGCTCACACATAATTTTAAATATCATTTGATTATATGTAATATGAATACATCCCAAAGATGAAATATTTAAATGGTTTTTGAAAAATGACTCAATATACATATGCAGATTTGTGTTTTCTTCATGTACACAAAAGATTATATGAGAACATCTATTCCACCGTAGAAAGAGGAGATACATATTTTCCAGAAGAATCGTTTTTAAAATGAAGATTTGTGAATTTTCATAGATATAAGTATCTTTTTGAAAGAATGGCTTAATATGGAGATTTATGAGTCCTTTAATTTGAAAGGGCATTATGGAATTTGATTATATGACCACTGCAGAAGAGGAGAGAACTATTTTACTACTGAGGAGATTAGTATTGTATTTGTTGGCCCTTGACCAAGTCTTGAGGAACCTTGGTCACGATTGACCTATTTTGGGACTTCGACAGGCTGTCGAAGGCAGAGCGCAAGTCAAAGCGGAGATCACAGGATCTCGGCCATTTTTTAAGGATTTTTGGGTTTTGGGCTATGTAACGAGTATGGGAATGTCAACCCATGGGTTTACCCATGTTTAGGCCCTTTTGTAATGTATAAATAGAAAGCTAGGCGATGTAGGAAGGGGTCGATGAGATAAGTGCTAAGTGCGAGTGTGGATTGTAGATGCTTCATGCATATTGTGTGAGAGTTGTAGAGCTCATTGCAAGGGATTGTAAGAGACTGTGGAAAGGATTTGTTATGTAACTTAGGGAAGGAGGATCTAGTGAAGTGCATGCATATCTTCTGTCCTCTGCGGAGTAAGATCTCATGGCTCTGTGCATGTAGAATATTGACACAAAGCAATAAATTAGAAGAGGAGTTGGTGGACGTAGCCAGAGGCTGGGGGTGAACCACGTATATCTCGTGTTATGGTTTCTTTGTGCTTTATGGTTGTTCTCTTGTTTATGTGATTAAACGCTTAGTGCACTGATGTATTCTTAGAATATTCTAATATGATAGCTTAGTGTTGAATAATGTGAATGAATTCTAGATCTAATCTATGTCGATGTGCTTATTGCTTGAATGTATCGGATCTGTGTGAATACTACGCTACTCTGTTATTAGGGTTTATCTGCACTATACCTAAGGATGGATATTAATGAACTATAACCGCTAAGTTCTCTATAAAGGTGTTGTAATCACAGATCGGTGTCCCAGCTAAGGTTACAGACATTGGAGTCCTGCAACCACCCCTGCCTCTACCTCGAGTGAGACTTCATATGCTTTGCAGGTGTTTCCAAAAGGGTTAGTAGTTAGGGTTTTGTTGGTGTGCTCCTGAGCGTTGAACCCTGGGTCTTCCCTTGTGCCAACAAATGGTTCTGTTGTCGGGACATGAAACTGTGATTGCTGGAAACTGAAGAAAAGAAAGGTTTGTGCGTAGATCTGTTGCCCTAGTGCGTAGTATTCTACTTGACCTATAAATCTTTGTGCTAAAAATAAAAGTCAGATCTTAATAAAAGAGGTAAGATCTTGAATCTTTGTGCTTTGTTAAAGGTAAGAACAGTAAAAAATTTTGATTGAAAAGGTAAGATACGTGGAAATTTTTGTTTCAAAAGAATGGATCTAGGTATGTTTGATAAATTTTGTCTTAGTTTGAAAAGTAGGGCACAACTAGATGAAAGAAGGTTTGATATGAGTAGATCTAATAGAAATAATGAGAGATATGTTATTCCTATGCACTGAAATAATGTTTGGACTAACAAATGGATGCAGGACCCCAGAAATAATTTTTTTTAGGTTAGCTACTATGATCCTAGTGCACTGTACAAGAAAGGTTGGGGATCATTTATTAGAAAAAGAGGATTAACCCTTTGTTATAATTGCAGAAAACCGAGACATCTTGATAAGGAATACCATGGTAGAAGACCTATTTGTATTTTTTGTAAAGATATGGATCAAGAATTTTTGGATTTCCCTAGAATGATTACTAAGGTTGAAAGAATGAATATGAGACAAGAAAACCCTGAGAAAAATCAAGAAACTGAGATCATGGAAGGACCCTAGAAAGAATCAAAGAATGTATTGCTACAAATGAAAGAAACCCTAAATGATCAAAGAAATATCGACTTATCAGAGAGATTCAAAGAAAAAGAATGCATATAAACAAGAATAGGAGACTTCGACATTGACTGTGTTCTAGATGAGGAAACATAGGTGAATAACATGACAGAAAGAACTTGGGAAATTTTAGGAAAGTCTGCTATGATTCCTTCATTGGGAGGAATAGGATTATTTAGAGAAAAGTTGATAACCCTAGGTTGAAGACTCACCCAGATATCTATGAGTGCTCATGGAACTTCGACAGAAGAAGATTTTGAGGTTAAATTTATTGAGAACAACGCCCCATTTTCTATATTACTAGGAAAAACTTGGACTGAGTAAGATTAGGCCAGAAGAAAAGAAGAGGAAGTCTTAGAACAAAAGAAGCAAGAACTAAAAGATTTCATGACTAGGAGGATAACACACTTTATTGAAGAACAGGAGAATAGATCAATGTTGCTCAGAACCAGAAACCTGGATGTCGAAGTTGAAAGAACACAAGAAGACTCATCGAAGATTGGAGCACCTACCCCAGACAGAGAAGAATTATTACTCTCTAACCCTACGAAAGACAATAAACAACGCGAAGTTACTATGATAAAAGGAGACAAGAATCATAATGGAAAGAGGAATACTGAGATAATGATTACAAGTAAGAAGGATAGAAATTTCCGTAAGAAGAGAGCAAAGATAGAAAAGTTGCAGAAGGTTCCAGAAGGAACTTCACAAAAGAAAAGTTTGCAAAATTGGAACTTCGTCGGGATATCAGAACCGTGCAACATGGCACTTCACCATGACGAAGCGATATAGTTGTTGAAAGAATTATAATCGTTATCGTGATGACCCGAATGGTTAGAACATCAGTTATGGCCAGAAAGATCACCATCAAACCATTGGGACTGCGCTGCAATGGGTGGAACCGCATTGATGAAGGCCTCTTGTCTGTTGGAGAAGATTTGTTACCCATTTTCTACTTATTCCATCGACTGTTGCACCAAGAACACTTTTGTGAATTCTATCCTAGCTAACTCATTACTACTGTGCTATGTCTTGAGATCGACACTTGTTCTATTTCTTTGAGCGTTCATTCATCCATATGAGTTATTCGATATAAGCGTTCATGTCGGACGAGCTCAACTCCATAGAGAAATTTGTTGAAGAAGTTCTAATCGACCTTATGGATGAGAAGGTGATGTCCATTGGAATTCAAGCCTCATCAAAGAGAGGAGTGCAAGCCTCCCCATTGACGGCTCACGGATCCTGACCATCTTAACCTGCAGCAGAGAAAATAACCCAAGCATCGAGATGACTTGGCGAACGCGAAGTTAATCCTGACTACATCCTACCTCTGGCTGGAACGGTGAGTCATGACAGAGTCCCGAGAGACTTTAATTACACCATGGTTACTGCGTACCTCCTGAAGGGGATACATGTAGTTACAACGTAGCAGGAGAAGATCGCTACATTTAAGTTCAATGACTTCAACCTAGGGGACCATAAGAAATATAGTATGCTCACTCCTTACAAGTATTTGACCAGGACAAAGGGGAAGAACTAGAAAATAATCCCCCAACCATGGACTATGAACCTCGTGTAGTCCACCCTCTTGAATGTGATGAATATTCTGCACTTTAGAAGGCACCCGGAGGTTAATGTGTGTGTTAAGATCCTTCTCTCATGTTACAATGGTAGATATCTATTGCTAGATAGATGCATCACAATCGATTCAATGTTGATCCATAGGATCATTGGATTGAGCATGCAAGGACCTGACCCACAAGACTTCTACCCAGGGAAGGCTACAGATCGCACACTAGCAGAGAGGATCAAAGACACATATGGTGATGTAGAAAAGGGGATGCGATGCTACAAGGTAACTTCCATCCAGAATGGAGTAGTGCACCTAGCCTGCCAGCTGATCGCAGGAAAGCGCATGAGAAAGAATAGACCTACACAGGTCACAGTATTCGTTGTTGACCTCGTCGGGAAATGTGTAGAAGGAATACAGATGAACTGGGTGAAGTACTTAGTTAACCAGCTAGAATTGGATTTCCGTGAAGCTTAGGATCAGGGCTATGAGTTCCACTTTAATTGGCTCCTAATCCTCATAGTGTTTATTTCTTAGGAGATGCCATAACATGCGACCTTCCCTGACATTGAGCCATTTGAACCTCTCGCTGCGAAGTTCACCATGTTGTGGTACTCGAGCGATATGGGAAAACAATGGAAATTGAACGTAGTATTCCATACATACTACATGCAGTTGAAGAGGGCCATCAAAATTTTCCCTCGCATGACGCCAAACACCCTACACTAGTTCATACCTCTCATGAAGTTCCGCGCATATAGGCACTTCATTTATATCACTACGTGAGTAGATGAACATAAATAATAGTTTCAATCATACTATAAGCTCACAAAGGAGGACATTGAGGAGAAAACAAAAGACTGGCCAACAGACCTCCTTATCCTTGATGACCCTACAGAAATGTCTCATCTCAAATTAATTGGCAGCTCAGAGCCTACTCACAAAGAACACGACACACCTGGAAACAGCAGAAGGAAGAAGACTGAAGAAGTACAAAACTTGAGCAGTGTATCAGATGAAAATGCTTCAGTATCACCTAGACAAGGAGGTGATGATGAGGTAAATAGAGAAGAGACCAATGGAAAAGAATATGAGTAGAATCAAGGCGAAGTGACACCACCTAGGGATATTGTTGATGAGATTGATCCCTCGAAGAAAAGAAAGGTTTCCCCCATGAAACCCACCTCACGGAAGAAGTCAAGAGAAAGAAAAACCACGATGCGAACCATGCTCACGGTCGATGAATTCGAATTCATCATCGTTGTTGTAGCAGATGCCTCGCAGGACGTCTTGCAGAAACACAAAGCCAAGAAAGAAGATATGTATGACAGAATCAAGGTTGAACTCATAGGGGTACAATAGGCCCTTCAATCCAGTTGTGCAGTATCCACTGTGCCCCTTCCATCAGAAGCACCAGAGTTGGGAGATGAGCCTACCCAACTCCATAGACTATCTGATGCAACCAAAGCTCACCTTCGTCGCTCACAGGAAGAAACAGAATGGGCCACAGAGGCCCTAAGGCAAGTGCAAAAAGTAGTCATAGAACAATGTTGAGTTGCGCAGCAGGAGAAGGATGCTCTCTAGAAAAATTTTGAAGAGGATCAAGCACAAATACATCAAGAGAAAGGGCAGTTGCTCGCAGAGAATCTCGGAGTCAAAGAAGTAGTCTGCAGAGCACTTCGCTTTGTGACAGGATTAGAGAAAAAAGTGGAAGAAATAGTAGAGCATCAAGTCGCACAACTTGCAGAACTTATCCAGCAGCTTCAACAAAGAATCGTAGATCTAGAGCTACGAACAGTGCCCAACACTCCACAGGATGTATGAGATCAAAGAAAAGCAACTACTCGAAGCACGATTGAGAGAATCAAGGCCCTCACCATGGAATGTAAAAAACTAAGTGATCAGAGTGCCTAGACTTTTGAGCAACTCACTAAAGATCCTGAATTGAAGGCACTGGAGTCACAGCTCCAGGAGGCAAAGAAGCAAGAAAAAATAGTACAGGTGCAGCTGAAGCCCCTGTCCATAGTTGAAAGGATGAAGCTATCCCAAGAAAAACGCACTACTCAACAACAGGTCCACACCCTTTAGAGAAAAGTCATGGAGGTGACACAGAGGCTCCAACCAATATAGGATGAGGCTTGCCAACTGTTTATGGAGATTGAAGATCAAGGACCAGAACTGGAGCAAGTCGTCACTACAATTGAACAACACTTGGAGGGACATGTCAACGAATAATTTATCCAAGAGTTCACCGAGTAGGAAGTCGTGGCACAACAACAAGTTGAAGCATCTCGAGCCAAGGTCGAGGATTTTGAAGCAGAGCTACCCAGATCAGAGTGACTCGGGACGAGTCACAGGTGAGTGTTGGGGGCCTGTTGTCCCTTTGACCAAGTTTTGAAAAACCTTCATCATGATTGACTTTTTTGGGACTTAGACAGGCTGTCGAAGGCGGAGCGCAAGTCGAAGCATAGATCGTGGGATCTCAGCCCCTTTTTAGGGAATTTTAGGTTTTGGGCTATGTAACTGGTATGGGAATGTAGGCCCATGGGTTTACCCATGTTTAGGCCCTTTTTGTAACATATAAATAGAAATCTAGGTGATGTAGGAAGGGGCCGATGAGCTAAGTGATAAGTGCGAGTGTGGATTGTAGATGCTTCGTGCATATTGTGTGATACTTCTAGAGGTAAGTGCAAGGGATTGTAAGAGACTGTGGAAAGGCTTTGTGATGTAACTTAGGGAAGGAGGATCTAGCGAAGTGCACGCAGATCTCCTGTTCTCTATGGAGTAAGATATCATGGTTTTGTGCATGTAGAAGATTGACAGAAGGCATTAAAAGAGAAGAAGAGTTGGTGGACGTAGCCCCAGGCTAGGGGTGAACCACATATATCCTATGTTATGGTTTCTTTGTGCTTTATGGTTGTTCTCTCGTTTATGTGATTAAATGCTTAGTGAACTAATATATGCTTAGAAGATTCTAATACGATAGCTTAGTGCTGAATAATGTGAATGAATGCTAGATCTAATATATGTCGATGTGCTTAGTGCTTGAATGTATCAGATCTGTGTGAATACTGTGCTTTTCTGTTATTAGGGTTTATTTGCATTGTACCTAAGGCTGGATATTAATGAACTATAACTGCTAAGTGCTCTGTAAAGGTGTTGTAATCACAGATCAATGTCCCAGTTAATGTTTCAGACACTGGAGTTCTGCAACCACCCCCGCCTCTACCTCATGTGAGACTTCATCTGCGTCGCAAGTGTTTCCGAAAGGGTTGGTAGTTAGGATTTTGTTGGTGCACTCTTGAGCGTTGAAGCCTGGGTCTACCCCTGTGCCAACAATATTGCTGAGTAAATAAGATCAAATAACATCACCTGGGACGATAATTTCACCTGAAGGATTTGGGACTTTATCCACAAGGAGAATTTCACCTGAAGGATTTGGGACTTTATCTGCAAGGAGATAAGTATTTCATTGGAAGAATGACTTAATATGAAGATTTGTGAACTTTCTTCATACATAGTTCTATATTTATTTTTAGATTATTATCTAACTCTAACTCTAAACACAATTTTTTTTTACCAAGAACATAATTTTTCTGTTTAAATTTTTTTAAGATTTTAGAGTAACTCTAACTCTAAATCTGAAATCATGTATGCTTAATGTGGAGAGTAACTATCTTAAATATGTTTAACTGTGGTTGGGTATGTTATTATTTTTTATTGTTTATTTAATATTTAGTTAAAGTATATATCCTAATATATGTTATTTGTTTTTTTTATTATTTTTTTTTTATTGTTACATATGTCTAAATTATAATTGGTGGAAAATATGTTTACATTATATTTGGTGGGAAAGAGTATGTTGGAGGATGAGACTTAACTCTTTTGGTATGTATGTCAATTTTGTTTTAATCACAATTTTTGAATTATGTTTTATTTCACATGTTTGAATTGTAAATTTTTAATTTTTGAATTCTTTGTTTTTGCAGGTTTGAATTGCAGGTATGAAGTGATCTATCTTGAAGCGATGGCTTAGAGTCCAGAATTTTGGAGTTAAATGTATTATTTTTTTTTATCATCCTAAAATGGATGTGGAACCTATGTGTTTGATAGTGTAACTATTCAGACTTTGATATATATATATTTGGAATTCAAAATATCAATTTATTGTCTCATATTTGATTTCTCAAAAGGTTAATTTATGTTTTACGATACTTCTTTATACTATTTTATAGGATTTGTTCAATGAGAGTTTCACTACGAAGCTTATAAGACTTTGTTCTTATTTTAGAANGTTGGAGGATGAGACTTAACTCTTTTGGTATGTATGTCAATTTTGTTTTAATCACAATTTTTGAATTATGTTTTATTTCACATGTTTGAATTGTAAATTTTTAATTTTTGAATTCTTTGTTTTTGCAGGTTTGAATTGCAGGTATGAAGTGATCTATCTTGAAGCGATGGCTTAGAGTCCAGAATTTTGGAGTTAAATGTATTATTTTTTTTTATCATCCTAAAATGGATGTGGAACCTATGTGTTTGATAGTGTAACTATTCAGACTTTGATATATATATATTTGGAATTCAAAATATCAATTTATTGTCTCATATTTGATTTCTCAAAAGGTTAATTTATGTTTTACGATACTTCTTTATACTATTTTATAGGATTTGTTCAATGAGAGTTTCACTACGAAGCTTATAAGACTTTGTTCTTATTTTAGAANGTTAATTTATGTTTTACGATACTTCTTTATACTATTTTATAGGATTTGTTCAATGAGAGTTTCACTACGAAGCTTATACTACTTTGTTCTTATTTTAGAAATATTGATTTTCTTCTTTAAGCTAGCTATATAACATAAATATGTTTTCATATTATAACTTTTGTCTTTATAGGATATTAATTTTGTGTTTATAACTTTTGTCTTTAAAAAGTGGCAAAGTTGTTAGTTTTGAACTAATGTTTTGTATATTCTCCTTTTTACAATGCATTAAATTAAGCATCAAACCCTTAAATACTTTTCTAATATGTATTAATTTAAATGCTTCCTTTTATGTTCACTATGGACTGTTCAAAAACACATGATAAAATTCAATATATTTCATTGTGGATTGTTCTTGGGCCTATGGGGACTGATAAAATTCAACATATTTCATTGTGGATTGATACAATTCAACATAAAGATGAACTATTGGGTCTATCCTACTATATATTAATTTAAATGCTTCATTTTATGTTCACTATGGATTGTTCAAAAACATAGATAAAATTCAACATATTTCATTGTAGACTATTCTTGGGCCTATGGGGATGATAAAATTCAACATATTTCATTGTGGACTGATTAAATTCAACATAAAGCTGAACTCTTGGGCCTATACTACTATGTATTAATTTAAATGTTTTATTTTATGTTCATCGTGGATTGTTCAAAAACACATGATAAAATTCAACATATTTCATTGTGGATTGTTCTTGGGCCTATGGGGATTGATAAAATTCAACATATTTCATTGTGGACTAATGAAATTCAACATAAAATTGAACTATTGGGTCTATCCTACTATGTATTAATTTAAATGATTCCTTTTATGTTCATTGTGAACTGTTCAAAAACACAGATAAAATTCAACATATTTCATTGTGGACTGTTCTTGGGCCTATGGGAACTGATAAAATTCAACATATTTCATTGTGGATTGATAAAATTCAACATAAATCTGAACTCTTGGGCCTATACTACTATGTATTAATTTAAATTCTTTCTTTTATGTTCACCGTGGACTGTTCAAAAACACATGACAAAATTCAACATATTTCATTGTGGATTGTTCTTGGGCCTATGGAGACTGATAAAATTCAACATATTTCATTGTGGAATGACAAAATCCAACATAAAGCTAAACTCTTGGGCCTATGGGGATTATTATTACTCATTTCCTACTTTTCCATAAAAAAATTGATGGTTGTGGGAGATTCCAAGGTCACTATCGATTGGATAAATTCCAAATCCAATCTGAACTTGATATATCTCAACAACTGGAAAGACAAGATCAAAATCTTAAATAATAGATTTGAATCTATCAAATTTATGCATGTACATAGACGGTTCAACAAAGTAACAGACAAGAAGGAAAGATTACAGATATTTTTTTATCATAACTTTCTAGATCCATATGTAACAAAAAAATCCATTTGATTCTAATAGAATAACAGTGAAATAGTTATTTTCGCGTGAAAGAAAAGAAAGAACTAAGAAAATGATGCAACCCCCCTACCTCAGCAGGGTTTGTCGACCTCCCGGTCACTGGATCTTCACTAAAATGAGTTGGATTAGCTCTTTCGGGTCCCTGCTAGAACCTCCACTAAACCAATTTCCACAAGTCCTCTGTGAACTACACCCGCGTGAACAAGCACGGGGTACAAGTTCCTTCCACGTGACCACGAGTTGTGACCACACGCCTCTCAAAGGGTGTTTTTCTATTTCGCGTATCATGTATCATGCATGTGAACCACCCGACTCTCTTTCGACCTCTAAAATCTCGATAAGGGCCTAGTGCACGCTAGCTCCTCTCTTCATATGACCACCGGCTATGACCTGGGGCTCAAACTCAAGCGCATCGAGATTTTGTGTATCAGGTATTTGTGGTGTAGTTGTCCCCATTCACCCGATATCAAAAATGCCAACATCTCCTCGCCATGGATCAACGGTCTCAATTCTTCCATGATCTAACTGTCCAAATCACATCGGGATTTCGCGTATTA
>SNQJ01S0056713.1:43615-54026 GCA_010110895.2 Picea sitchensis | reverse complement strand
GGGGAATATCTGCAATAACCACATCCATGAAGACACTCTTGACTGGGATCTGAGCCAGAGTAACAACCAGATATTTTATCATCCCCATACATTTAACCTTTCTTGAATCGAAAGAGTACAGATCTCCATAGGGTCTAGTGATCTGGAGGCTCAGCCTCTCCATTATTATTTTGGGCATAACATTATGTGAAGCCCCGGAATCTAACATGCAATTATGTAGCAGTTGGTCGTGTATATTCAGGGTGATATAGAAAGGAGCGACATTATCTTTAGATCCCTCAAAATGGGGACCAAAGGTGATGTTAGGCCTATCATCTTCTAGGTTGATAACGTTAGAGTGACTTTCGGGTTCATAGACACCTATTACTTTGGCAATCTGCTTTCGGTAAGTGGGGTTTTTTGCTAATTCTATCAAAGGAATTGGTATCTTAATTTTATTCAATTCATTTTCAAAATTGTAAGAGGTATTGGTTTTATCTGCTTCTTTGACTAAGATTTCCGAACATTTTTCTTCCGACTTGTTTGTGTGGACTGCTTTCTCTTTCGTGACCTTAGTTGCGGATGTAACTTTATCTGTCGGTTCTGCTTCCTTGGTTAGGATCTCAGCCTTTTTCGTTTGAGACTGTTGAGTTTTTGTTACCTTATCTTTATCGTTGGGTAACAATGTTTCTTCCAAAGGGGGTTCATGAGATTGACCCCTTGGCAGGATTTTATTTGGTTGGTCAGTTGAGGTGGGCTTATTTTTTGATCTCATATTGTATCTAGTTTGAAAATCGGCCATTATCATTTCTGCTTCTGGTTGAGGCACGCAGAGGTCAATCTGATCGTCTTCCTCTTCCTCGTTAATTGGTTGAGAAGTATTTAAGGATTTATCATAGTCTTGCTTAGTGAGAAATGACTGCGGAAATTCATCGCTGAAGCATGCAACTTCGTCTCCCGAATCCCCGAAATCTTGGAGGTCATTTGCCCCCATAAAATTTTCGTTTTTTAGTGGAGCTTGTATTTTTTTATCTTCATTTTTTATTTTCCTTTGTTGATTTTGGGGATTTGGGTTTCTCCTGAAGTCCTTTTTGTTGGAAGAATCATTTTTAGCTTGATCTAACTCCATCCTCGAAATCTTGTTAGATAGATCTTTAATTACCCGGGCCATATCATCCACTCTGTCGTCAGTGTATCTATTCGACCCGGAAGGACCCGCCGGTTCCTTGTAGCGTCTATTATCACGGTACCACTATCAACGAAATAGTTTGTGGTTTCGGGGAAAAGATTTAGTAACCGTTCCGACAGCGAGCGAGAAAAATGTTGTTCTGATTCGTACTAAAATGTAAAGTACGATGTCAAGGCATCCGAAAAGAGGTAAAAATATGTATCTGATAATAAGGTCTCATACGGTATTGGAAACTAAGGGAGATTTCTATATTCCCTACGCCTAGCTTCCAACTATTCCTGGATTGCGATATCTTGTTCAATGGCTGCCCATGAGCGTTCTAATTCTTCCCGGGTATAAACAGTTCTGAGGGTTGTGCTGAAAATATTTAACACGATATTGGTTTGATCTAATATCCGAAGTTGAATATTAAGGATTCAGATGTCGAATGCCGATCATTGAGGAACAGTAGGGTATGGAAATGATTTAACAAGAAATTTCAATGGATGATTCGTTCAATTTGGTAGAAAATAAGAGAAATCTTCGTATGAAGAGCGAAATGGAACTACAAACAAAGGCCCGCTCGGTAGCGTATGATTTTCGTAAAGATATGAAATGAGAGAAGAGCATCCAATATTAGTGACATAAATCCTTATCAATAAAAACTCTAATATATGCAGAAGAAGAAATTGACATGAACCTAATTGACAAGGTGCAAGTAAACAAAAAATCCTGTAACTGTACTTTGGTCTTACACCTGCTGATAGACGGTCTTGAAGGAAAGACAAGGGCAATTCGCATAATATGAACTGTTTCACTATATTAGTGGTGAATGCTGAGTTATAAGCGATACCTTTAGTTTGTGTAGAGCAAAATGAAAAGAGACGAAGAACATAACAAAAACAAGTTAGTTGTGTAGAGCAAAATGAAAGAAACAATTAACATGACAAAGCAAACTTGAGATACAGTCGGGATAGAATCGGGAATCTTGAATTTGATTCGTATTAACCTCCTTCATAAGAAGATTCTGTTACAATGGGTACCAAAAGTCCATCACGTGGTTTCTTTCTCTACATTTCTATTTATACAAAAGGTGCTAGTTGCTTCCTTTACATGAGTCTGTGCATATGATACACTTGTCCGTGAAGCTAGATACAAGCTGCGGTGTTTCCGTTTGGCAGCTGTTAGGATTGAAGCCATTCCATCTCTTCCACTCCGTTTTTCAAAGTGCACCAGGTGTTTGTCTCTTCTGGAGCTTCGGTGCATATCCTACATTTGTCCGGGAATTGGGATATGAGTTGTGATGGTTCTGCTTGACAACTGGCTTCGGTAAAGTAGCATTCTCGTGCTAACTATGGAAGTCGATTTGCCATAAATTCATTAACAATACCAATGGTGTCGAGTCGTGCGCTGGGTTGAATTAGATGCTCATCAATTTGAACCATCCCTGCCCTGTCCATTTTAAAGATTTCCACCAATCGTCTCTCATCTTTCTCTTTTATGTTAATGGAGATTCGCTCCATATCTATTCGCTCAGCGCTTCTGTGTCTCCTCTTTTTTCCATTCCTAATAGTTCGGCATTTATGTTTTGGAGGTTTCTTCGAGTGAATTTGTCACTTTTTGTGCCTATTCTCTGCTCAAAGCAATATCATGCTCCCATTTCTTTAACAAAATAATACCTCTTATTAAATTCCGACATGGAGGCAGGGTCTATGCGAAAACACTGTTATTGGTAGCTATGCGCTTCTGTTAGATGATCAGAAGCGACTTAGCGTTTATTTCCTTGATAGTCAGATTCTCGGGAATCTGATTTATCAACAAGCAATCGTTTTGAAATTCCCCGATCTTGTTTAGTAGGCTGTGTTGAGCAGAAGAGACCCTGATCCGAATGTCAATTGCTCGAGGGCCGATCATCACCGGCGTCAATGCATGCCTTTGCAACTTTGTAGCTGATCCGGTAATTGCATGATGCGTATCCCTCTGGTGGAGTGAACTACTTTTAGGCCATCTCGGATAACCGAGTTCGCCTGTTCAAGCTTGGTCTTGGGGACCTCAATTTCTTTCCTATCATCCAATTGGGCCAGTTCTATGGCTCCACTCACTTGACTTTTAGCATCTTAAAATTTATTAAAGGCTTCGAAGAGTCTTGATTAGCGATTCTTCACTAAATACGATTTTTTAATGCCCTTGTGAGACTTAGTTTGTCGTTCAAATGCGCTCAGCGTTCCACTTAATCTGTGGCAAACTCATCTTTTCTTTTGTTCTTCCCACTTCGGTTATCACTTTGTACCTTTTGGCAGTAGACCCTCCCTCCTGACGAAATTATTTCTTAACTACAGCTTTTCTCTTTTTGTCAAAAGAATAACTCGTTTGGGGGAAGTTCTTACACCCTTAAGGCCTCAATTCTTAAATGAATATCCAACCGCCATTTAACATCACGCTTGTCTTTGTTCTTGGGAGGTGTGATAGAGAGTCAGTACCCAAATTTAATTTGCAGCTTCCCCGGTGTGCCGAGTGGACTTTTCTGTTTTGGGGTTGGGAGTCTTCGTTCCTATCTCTGGATTCTGACCTTCAGGTGGAACTGTATCTCTTATTTCCTCCTCACGGATTACATGGGAGGATGAGTAACCTCTTTTTCTGTTTCGAGATTATCCTCATGTTCGAACTCTTCTCTTTGTCGAGGTTTTTCTCACTGTTTCCTTCACGATGTAGAGGTTTGCCCCTCAGGACCTTTGGCTTCCTTATCCTTATCCTTGGGGAGTCCCAAACCTCCCAACGCCACAGGGAGACATCGCTTCTGATTGGCACGGAATCTTAAGACAGAATCCCTGTCTTCGGTTGGTAGGGATTTGATTCGGAATTTTACTTCTGAATAGGATTGGGCCCCCTCGGAAAACATCATCAGAGGAAGAGTCTTCGTGCTCGAACCTCTCTAAACCGCAATTTCCTAAATGAGCGCCACGATCCTCGTGGATCATGCCTTTTACCATATTCGATGTAGGCCAAATTCAAGCCTTCTAAAGCTGCAGCCTCAACCTTTTAAAATCTAACAAGGAAAAGAAATTAGCGGATAGGAAAAGCTATTATATACCTTCTTTTTTGATGCCTTTAACTCTTTGCTCACGTCGCCAAACCGTAATTGGCGGCGATTTCTCGACATGCCAATTTATGGGGAATAAATTATTGAGCGCTTAGGAGAACGACGCTCAGAATACTCTCAAATAAAGAATCCCTCTTCCATACCCGATGCATTAGCAAACTTCAAAACTTGTGGCCATACCATCGAGAATGCTTGAGTGGCAAAAAGGCCAAAATAGTGACGATGCGAGAATATCACCCATTTAAAAATTTCATCGTAAATCATTTGCATTGTTCTCCCACAGTTGATCGTGGTAGATATGCCTGATTTTTCTTCGGATGGGCTCCAAGCCCATTTCATTAAAGAAAAGGCGTCAGGGAGCATATAACGTCCATGATATACGCGGATATGTAAGTCGGACGGCTTCCCGGCTGCCTTCTTTTCTTGGTACCGGTGATTTTGTTGAATAAATTATCAGAGAGTATTTTGCCCAATTGAATGAGCAACCTTATGCCACACAAAAAATGAGGGGTACCTTTGGGCGTGAAAATGGCCGTGTCCTCAGGAATGAACAAGCTCACAATGTGATGCGTCATCGCCACATATACCATGAAATTTGAAACCAGCGAAGAAATTAAATATACACCCTCGTTGTTCACCCTGAATGAGGAGGAGCCGAAGACCCAATCCTTTATCAAACTGGAAAAGTCCTTTGTCATATTAAATTAAGCATTCCTTCTCTTTGACTTCTGCGAAGAATTCTTTGCCATCTATATGAATTAGAGGCGGCTGGAGCTTATACATAACTTTACGGATATTGAGGGCTGAAAGTCCCAATGATGTCTTGTCGGTCATTTAAAATAGTCCTAGAAGGCAAGTCGACATGATCCATGCCCATCGGATCATATCATAATATGGAAGCAATCGTGGCCTGGTTGTTATTTTGTGCATCCCGGACTGGACGACTATTTTATATTTGGTGTGCAAATTGTCTTTCTCGTTGCCGTCATAATTGTCTGAGTAATCAACTAATTTTTCCTGCAGAGCATTGGACACATGTGACTAGTTGGGAATCGATTCGATACTTCGGGTTGAAGTATCGGAGATATTGTCTGAGCCCTGGTTTGTAACTTCGACATTTTTCTTTGTCGCTTTCCGCGGAGCCATGAGTGTTGCTTGCTTTTTCGTTCTTCTGCGATAAACCTGCATATATATGCAGATGCTAGTTTACTTGGAGAAAGACTTGTTCTATACACTAAGTAAGAAATGTTTTTCTTTTTTTCAAATAAAACAAGTTTATTATGCATATTTTGGAAATTATGTACCTTCGTCATGGGTTCATTAAATCGTGAATAAAATCAAATTAATTGAAAAAATCTGATCTTATTTTAGGTCGGGGATTTTACCCTATTTCCTCATTAATATCATGAATATTGGACGGCTTTGACAGGTACTTGGGTTATGGAAAGTAAATGAATCCCTTGTGAACTATACCAACCTTGATACGTGGGACGTGCCTTGGTTTTAAAAATAATTTTCTAAGATTTCAAATCTTAACGGTTTAGAGATTTTCCTCGTTTTTCGTCACCTCGTGAAATTCCCTTTAACTTTTTGACTTTACAACTAGCGAGATTGCGAATTTCGATCTTAGTATTAATTAACAAATAAAACATGATGTATGGGATCGCCAACGATGTGATTGGCAATTCTTTGGATCGTGGTCGAGTTCGAAGATAAGTTTTAGGAATATTATGCGAGTCGCTAATCGGCGATCGCGGTGATGATTGAGTTCAATAAAATTAGCCATTGACCGGCGCGTAGGAGTTTAGGATATGTTAACTTTATAAAGGAAATCTGCGAAGAAGCTGATGTCTTAGAGAGAAGCGATATCGCGAGAACAGCTCAACTATGGTTAGTCGTTTACTCTCGGTTCTTGACTATGGTTATTTCAAAAAATTATCGCGCTTCGGCATTCCTTGACCCTAAATTTTCGTTTTCTCAACCCCGAGAGCCGAGAACGCGAGGATGTCATAACCAAGGGTTAAAGGTCTTATAATATTCTTGCCTTGGACAAAAATCAAAAGCAAGATCCGCCTTCTCGCGGTCGGGACTTTGGCCAATTCAAGGAATGAGGTGTCAGAAGCTTCGAGATCAAACTTGAAAAATCTTAAGGACAAACATACTTCCGAAAAGCGGACTTATGCGTGAAAGTGGCAAAGCATTATTTATTCAGGCAACAAAAAGCTTTTTTCGGAGTTTTATATGGCACTGAAGGAAAAGGGAAGAGAACAACTTTATATCTCAAGAATGAGAGATATTCCTACCAATTGGTGGTGGAAAAAGCGAGGGGTGGCTCAACATGTGGCCAAAGTTGTGACGATTACGCATTCAATCTCATTGTTCAATAGGTCAAAGTTGTTGTTGGAGGGTTGTCTACTCATTGATTGTTCGTGATCCTTGACCTCCTCAATTACATGTCTCTAGACTTAATTTGAAATATGCGATATGTGATGGTTTGTTGCTTTGTTGTATCATTCTTTGTTGTGGCGAGATATTTATTTCTCGGAAACTTTAAATGCTCATGTCAGTCTTAGGGAACAATTTACGGCTTTGTGACTAAAGTTAGAACAATAAAGCATTATCCATAAAAATTTTTTGTACTTGGAAAATGGTTGTCTCTTTGAGAAAATCGATTTCTTTCATGTTGATTATGTCTTTGAGTAGGGAGTGCATCATTTCTTTGTTCTCTGATTGATCAGACACTTTTCTTTTATCTTGTCACGGTGGTGGTTGTCTTCAACGCTTTGTTTACCAGCGGTTTGTTGTTGTCATAGGTTGTACTTTTGACATGGACACTAGCTCTAACAAACTTGATGGGTTATTTGTTTCTTATTTGACGCACCTATGATCCCTCTTCATAACCCAAACGGTTTCAGCTTTGGATTTCTTTGCTTATTTAGAATGGTGGCTAATCATGCGAGGCTTTGATACTCGATAGATTTTGTCTAATGCTTGAAACTTCTCCATCTCTTTCCTAGTTTTCACTACTTCTTCGAGACTTGAGATCTTGCCCTCTTTTCTGATAGTTGATTTTTCAGAATATCCTCGATTTTCCATGCCTCTTCTAATTCCACTTCAATGAGGGAAAGTATTTATCCCGAATTGTTCTTGTCTTTCTCAAAAGCTGTATCCATTTTTGCTTTTACGATTTCTTAATTCGAGTCGTCAATCTCTTCCGATACGATGGAGTTGTCTTTCCATATCAACCCACTGACTTCTTCATCATTCTCATCTAGCGACCTTGATTTTCATTATCACCATCATCTTTGGCCATAAACAAGTCATTGCTTTATCTTCACATTAAGAGTCACTATCGGTGTCTTACGAGGAGTCATCATTGTTTACACATAAACTCTTCTTCTTATCAATCTTCTTGATTTGTGCTTCTCTTCATCTTCGAGTTTTGATCATGTTTCTTGAGAGGACGTTTATTTGCAAAATGACCTATCTTACCGCGATTAAAACATTTGAAGGGAAGATGTCCGTTGCTCGATCCTTTCTTTAGTCTTCTCCAATTTTTGCTTCCAATCGGGCTCAGAATCTTAATTTTCATCTTCTTTAAATGATGCTTCTCTGAAGGTGGGTTTATATCGTATCTCATCTCATATCACGGTCAACATTCCTAAGAGCAGTCAAAGGACAAAATATTGCTATCATTACTTCTCCTATATAGATGAGACCTTTGGAACAGACCTATCAGTAGAGATCTCAAAATTTTACGAACTAAGTGGGTTTCCTCAATTGTTTCACCAAGTGCCTTCATTGCATTGTATTTATTCTACTCTCGAGAAAGTATTTTCCAAGCAGTTTCATCTTCTGTATGTAGATTTTCAAGCGTGATACCGTAGGTTTGAAGCTTGACATCTTTCACCTTCTCATTACCTTCTTAATTGTTAAATAGGTTGTCCCACATTTCTTTAGTAGTTTGAAGATGCATCACCACAAACTCAAACTACGCAAAGTCCATTCAAGATATAATTCATTCCTTAGAATTAAAAGCTAAGAATTCTAACTTATCTTCCTTGGAAGCTAGCACAGCAGGCTTTATGTATCCGGTCTCTACTACATCCCATACATCGGCTCCTAAGGGACGTAGGTGTGATCTCATTCCTAACTTCCAGGCAAAATTTGTTCCATCAAATGGAAATTTCAGTGACGAAGTCCCTTCATGGCTTGTCATGTTTAAGCTCTAGGATCTACCCTTAGATGAAAGGGGAATTAGGCTCGATACCAATTGTTGGAAAGGCTGAGGTGAATGGAGTTATTCGTGCTTAAACAATTATGCTTCTTTTAAACTCTTTCTGAAACAAATGATGATCCAAATAATCTTGATGAAACTAAGCAATGGAACATTCATCATCAGAAGTCACATATATAGAGAACAGTGAGATATTTTCTAAGGAAGCCCATCTGAGGGTAAAAACCTCTTTTTATTTATATGATAAGTAATTGTTACATTCTTTACATTATCATACATATGAGCACCAACTCATAATGAGGCTACAACCTCTGTTTTGCAAAATTTTAGCTTCTTTGAGAGAACCAACTCTCTATTTTCTATAAGCCCACTAGAGGAAGCACCAACTCACTGGTTTCTCTAGCACCAACTAGAAGGAAGCACCAACTCCCTTTGGTTTCTCTTGCTTTCCAAACTAAGGAAGGAAGCACCAACTCCACTGAGTGTTCCGAAGCGCCAAGCTGGATGGAAGCACCAACTTCCAATCATCACGACCACCAGCACGTATGGAGAACAAGTTCTCCCTTGCACCACCCTACCACCCTGGTTCTCGAAACACGGCAGTTGGGCTTCACAACTCCTGTGTTCAAACACCCGCCAGACCTCACGAGGAGGACAACAGTCCTCCCCAGAACCTCCCAACCACCCTGGATATTAAATTCTTTGTTATTGAAACTTATTACGGTGATATAATGTTCAGCAATGGCTTACCCGACTCATCACCGTTCTCACGATACACGTTGTGCGCCTCCTTTGCCTTCACCGCACACATCACTTCGTTGTACGTTCTTTTTTGCCATTTATGCTCTCGCATCAACAAATTGCTCTCCTTCTTCTCTTCTTGACTGGATTCACGGTATTCTTCTGCTCCGCATCCAGCGCCAACTGGATGGAAGCACCAACTTCCAATCATGCAGCCACCAACCTGTATAACAGAGAACAAGAGTTCTCCCTTGCACCACCCTACCACCCTGGTTTCTCTGGCTGCAACCAGATTGAAGCTACAACTCCCTGTGTTCAAGCACCCACTTGAACCTCTGAGGACAACAGTCCTCCCGAGAACCTCCCAACCACCCTGAAATAAATCTTTGCCATTGAAACTTATTACAGTGATATAATGTTCAACAATGGCTTACCAGACTCATCACTGTTCTACTGCAATCTGTTGCTCTGTCTGCCTCACTGCCTTCCTGCACACATCACTTACGTTGTCTGTTCTTTTGCCATTTATACTCTCTGCATCAACTCGTGCTCTCCTTCTTCTCTTCTTCAACTCGTTCTGTTATTCTTCTCTGCATTTCATTTCATACTTCACATCTCCTCAATCTCCTCCTACGTATGCTCTCCTTGTCTATTCTTACAGTTTCATTTTTTTTCCCTTACAGAATAGCTAACCTTTCACAATCCATCTCATCTTCTTTTATGCATACCTTCCCGACGGTTCCACTTCGCCTTCCCTCAGCCGAAACAAGAACACCTGTCCTAGCAACTGAAACGCTAACCAATTCGTCATCATAAGTCTGTTTCTCTTAACAGATTCATAACTGGAGTGTTAATGTGTGAGAAGAATAACAACCCTCATATCACATTCAAATCTTATCCGCACCGTTGAATGACCTTTATTATTCTTTCCTTTTAAATCGGTTTTCGACATTTCTTTGCCCAAGTTTCTTGACACTTTCACAATGCGATCTTCGAAACTCTGAAATGGAGCTTATCTGGACTGACACCTTCTCTTCCCGTGACCAAGAGTTGTGACCAAGGTTTTATGTAAAAGGCGCTTTCGCGATTTTGCATATCGCGAAATCGTAATGCCTGATGTTCAAAATTCTTGTCAATACCAAAACCCGATCTCCGACATTCCGTAATGAAACCAAATCAACGATCC
>SNQJ01S0056713.1:22861-43542 GCA_010110895.2 Picea sitchensis | reverse complement strand
TTGTGTTCTTTTCCTTTTGAATTCACGATCCGTGAAAATCCGACACAGGCTATGATCAACGGTCCAGGTATGACCTTGACTCAACGACTACCATTGAGTCGCGATATCGCATATCACGAAATCGGAATTTTTGTTGCATTGTGTTCTTTGCCTTTTAAATTCGCGATCCTCGAAACTCCGACACAGGCTGTGATCAACGGTCCAGAACTCATTCTCGATTCAATGGCTGCGATTGAATCGCAATATCGCATATCGCAAAATTAGGGTTTTCATTGCATTGTGTTCTTTGCCTTTTGAATTCGTGATCCCCGAAACTCCGACACAGGCTGTGATCAACAGTCTAGATCTCATTCTCGATTCAATGGCTACGATTGAATCGCGATATTGCATATCGCGAAATCGGGTTTTTCGTTGCATTTTGTTCTTTGCCTTTTGAATTCGCGATCCCCGAAACTCTGACACAGGCTGTGATCAACAGTCCAGATCTCATTCTCGATTCAATGGCTATGATTGAATTGCGATATCGCATATCGCGACATCGGGTTTTTTCGTTGTCAATTGTTCTTGTCACTTCAAAGTCCCGATCCCCGATACAGACTAGAATTAACGGTCCAGATCAAGGCTTGATCTGACGGCTCAGATTTCATCGCAATTTTGCATATTGTGATTACGCCCACTTCTCCTTGCACTTTAAAGAGCGTGCAGGTTATCCTTGATCCGACGATGGTCGAGCTCTGCGCTCAGATTTGACGGCTGAGATTTGTCCTTCTCTTTAGCATGCTCTTCTTGTCTATATTCAAATCTAACGGCCCTCGTTCTGTCGGGATTTCACCTTGGCTTTTCCCGATGGTAAACTTCATGTAGCTCCTGTCCGATCTAACGGCTGACGAGATTTCTGAATGAGATCCAACGACTGTGGATCTCTGTCTTCCTTCTCTTCTGCGAACTCCTATATATTGAGCTTTTTTGTGCACGTGCTCCTCGACGCTGTTCCTCCTAAGCTTTCACTTCCGAATCCCCAAGGGATTCTTGGACTTCTGCACCTCTGCAGAGTCTTCACATACACACTTTGATCCTGCCATCTTCACTGTTGTACTTAAGCCATCATCACTACTGTACTTTCCATCAATGACAAGTCTATGCTGCTTGTAAAACATGCCAACAATCCTTTGTACATTCTTCCTGTACTCGTTCCATCTTCATTGTTGTACTTTCCATCAATCAGAAGCATATGTTGCCTATTAAACATTTTCCAACACCCTTCCACGGCGTGAGAACACTCTGCATAAAACAAGGTGAAACAATAAGAAAATGTATCCGACAAACAATAACACAACCATTTAGAAAGAACAGAACGAAATAAGAAAAACTTAACTGTGATAGCGGATTTTGTATCCTTCGCCATTTGCGCTAAAACTCGTGTGTTCCTAGACCAAGGAGGGAAGAGGATCTCGTGCCTCCCTGATGGGTACCCTCAGATAAAAAAGGGGCCAATCATTAGCGACGAATACCAGCTTTTAACCCAAAGAAATCATGAATAGAGATAACATGCACATAATGAGCACAAAGAAATAGTAAACATAAATCCATTGTAACAGTTTAGTTATTAACAGAAAGGATTAAACTGCCTCTGGGCTATAGGACGACCCCTATAATTGGCATAATAATACCAGCGAATTAAGGTTTAAACACAAGACCTTTTGTTTAGTTCCACACTGTACCGAGAGGTCCATTACACACAAGAAAAGTCGGTTACATACACTATCAACTAGGTATTAACTGATGAAGGAAACCACACTCAATACGAAAGTTTTAGTTAAGAAAAAAAATAAACAGAATATCTCGGATGCGCATATCAACAGACAATGGGATAAGAACTTCCACGGGGAAAGATGGCTCGGCTCGATGGGGAAGCTAGTACAGAGAGAGTATAAGCTGCGAGAACCCTAAACCCTACTAAGAGCACCCTGTTTTCCTTGTTTCTACGTTTTTAACACCGATATAAAATAAGAATGTTACCAAGGATCTGCTTGTGTACTGGAGTTACCGTAAACTACTCGATGAAATAGAAACAAACCCAAATGCAAATGACAGTCAAGTCGACTTACCGCTTAGAGGGTGGTCCGTCGAGGAGTCTGCTGCCAAGAACTCTCCCACTTGGAGCAAGGATCCGATTTCACAGAAGCATGACCACGTTGCTAGACAGAAAACAAAAAACATAGTTTAGTTGGGAGCATTCCTTTTCCTTCTCCAAGCCAAGACTGGAATGAAGTGAGAACCATGGGAAAACCTTTGTATTGAGTAATGGAGGATGTGTGGGATCATACCTGGCCATGTGAATAAATGGTAAGTGCCGACATTTCATTGGGCACACCGGTCAAACTCTGTAATGATTTGACTTAACTCGGGGTGCCATAAATGTTGCAGACAGGCCTTTAAGACGAGAGGGTTCCAACCGGTTGTGTTGCTTAGAGAATTTATGGCAAGGAACCCGAATGGCCTACGTAGGGTTAATTATTTTATCACCTGGTCACACCAGTTACACATTGAATCCCAACTACCTTTACATTAACCATATACCACTCGAGGTTTAGCCACACGCGCCTTTTCTTTTGTATATTTTAGTGATCGATTTTTACCCCAAAAGGGCTTGTTTTAAAAGTATGCCAAATGGTGATAAATTTTTATCTTAGACCTTGTGATAACATGTATACAAGGTCGTTTATCATAAGACCTCACACCTATGACCTTTTCTTTTGGATTAGTTGGATTTAAGTAGTTATACCCCTTAACATAAAGTGGGTTTTGGAAATGAAACGGAGGGTATTACCAAGCTGCAAATAAAAACAAGGTATCCCTAGCTATGTACCGATGATCTCTTATATAACTTAGTACTGAAATAGGAAGAGGTGACAATATGATAAAATCGGTTAGAGTCATAAAGGAAAAGGACTGTGTACATCATGGTTGACGATTGACTGAAACTTTAAAGACACAGTATCAACTCAAAGTACCCAATAAAAAGAATAATTAAATAAATAATTTTTTTTTTTACATGTAAATTTTGAGGTACATTACATATGGTATCAGAGAAAAAAGGTGACAACACTGGACCTGAACAGGGCCACAACAGTTGTTTAGTATAGATACAATTTGATTTATGTAAAACTAACAAAAATGTAATGGTTACAAACAGAAAGCAATTTATGTTTTGTTAATTATGGCATCTCAGGACGATACAGAGATTAGGATGGGAGAAAACCCACAACAGGGACCCCCTGGAGATCCAAGACAAAACAGTGATGGAAGTTCACCCATGGAAGTGTTAGAAACAATGAGGAACCTTATCGTTGAATTACAGATTTTCAAAGCGGACAATGAAAAATTGAAAAAAGCACAACATGAACAACAAGAGATAAATGAAGTCCTGTTATGTAGTATAGTGACCAAGAAAAGCCAAAAAGATGATAACCACGAGGAAGAAGTAAGCAAAAGGGCTTCCAAGAACTCCGGGCCAGAAACAGAAAAAGGATATAGTTCATCAAAAGGAACACCTTCAGCTGAAGGAAAAACTAAATCTAACAGAAAAAGAAAACAAGTAGACCACCTCGAAGGAGAATTTAAAAAGATTAAACCAGCTACCTTTGATGGAGAATCCAAGATAGGAGAGGAAGCTGAAGCATGGTTGTTGGACATAAAAAAATACTTCCAGATCTACAATTATTCCAGTAACATGAAGGTTAGAATGGCCATCTACAATCTGAAAGGGAAGGCCAACATTTGGTGGCAGGACCTAAAATTAGCCAAGGGCCTAAAGGAAAAAAAGTTGGAATGGTCTGACTTTAAGAAGTATTTCATGAAACAATACCTTTCGGAAAGTTACTGTGAAAAAAAGAAAAAAGAGTTCTACGAGTTACGACTTGGACAAATGACAATGGAGGACCTTATAAATAAGTTTCTAGAACTGTTAAGGTTTGTACCATACATCCGAGAGGATAAAGGAAAAATTCAACGTTTTCTAAGCTGCCTACCACAGTCCTACAAGGACAAAATTGAGTTTGAAAACCCCAAATCCTTGAGCAAAGTATTCAGGAAAGCTCAAATGTGATACGATCAGTACAAACAGTGGGTAGAGTTTCCCAAAGCATGGAAGGATAATAAACACGAGAGAATAAACCAGTGGAAGAATGGGTACCAACCAACTCCTCATCGGAGTACAACAAAAAGTTTTCCAAGAAAGGAATTTCATTCCAACCATCGAATACGCAAGGCAGTGCTAAACCAGTAAACCTGCGAATGAAGAAGTTTGGACACAACCCCCATGAGCCATTAAAGTGTTGGGAATGTAGAGAGCCTCATCTAAGGAGGAACTGTCCACATTTGAGTTCAACAAATAGAACTGTTATTCATAATTTGCAGGAAGCCTCGATAGTGGGAGATGTGGGCAGGAGCCGACATCGGATAAATGCAGCCATAGATGGTCGAAAATATGACCACCAGTCCTCGATGGTAGAAATTGAAGGTAAAATCAATGACACTCGAATTTATGTTTTAATTGACCCTGGAACTACGTTACGTTATATTACACCTAGTGTGGCCGAGTCAAACAAACTTAAGAAACTGAAGCACGTGAAATCATGTCTTGTACAATTAGTGACTGGTACTAAAAGAAATGTAGTGGATTTTGTTCCAGAGTTTGAGTTCATCTTAGACGGTCAAAGTATAAAGACTGATCTGAACATCCTACCACTAGGACCTTACAATATGATTATTAGGATGGACTGTTTGGAATGACACAATGCAATATTAAATTTCTATACAAAGATGCTTAGCTGTAAGGATGATTCTGGCACTACTAGGACAACCTAAGGTGTATCGAAACTGGTATCAGTCAGACAAATTTTAGCGATGCAACTAAAGAAATGTATGAGAAAGGGATGTCAAGTGTATTCGATCCAAGTAACAAATCTAGCAGTAAAGGAGGATAAGCCAAGGTTGGAAGACTTTTCCATCCTACATGATTTCAGAGACATGTTTGTGGATGAGATACCAGAATTACCCCCTAGAAGGGAAATAGACTTCTCCATAGACCTCTTACCCAGTTCCGCTCCTACCTCAAAGGTGCCTTACCGGATGAGTCTACCAAAACTGACATAATTAAAAATACAATTACAGGAGTTGTTGGACAAAGAGTATATTATACCGAGTGTCTCACCTTGGGGAGCACCAGTCCTCTTTGTGAAAAAGAAGGAAGGTACTCTAAGATTATGTATCGATTATAGACAACTGAAAAAAATGACTATTAAGAATAAATACCCCTTACCAAGGATAAATGATCTGTTCGATCAAGTGGGGGAGGGATGCAAGATCTTTTCAAAATTGGATTTATGATTTGGTTATCATCAAGTTCGGATAAAAGATGAGGACATAAACAAAACAACATTTTGGACAAGATATGGGCATTACAAGTTTGTAGTCATACCTTTCGGACTCACTAACGCCCCAACCACGTTTATGTGCCTAATGAATAGTATTTTCAGTGAGTACTTGGACAAGTTCATTGTAGTATTCATCAACAATATTCTAGTCTATTCAAAGACAGAGGAGGAACATGAGGAACACTTAAGAACAATGCTACAAACATTAAGGGAGAACATACTGTATGCTAATTTCGACAAGTGTGACTTCTATCAGGAAAAAATACAACATCTGGGACATGTAATTTTAGCAGAGGGCATTGCCGTAGACCCGAAAAAGATGAAAGACATTATGGAATGGTCAGTACCTAATTACGTAGAGGATATACAATCGTTCATGGGAATCAACGAATATTACCGCCGGTTTATAGAAGGGTTTTCCAAGATAGCCTACCATATCACATCGTTACAAAATAAAGGAACTAGGTTTAACTGGTCAGAGAAATGTCAAGACAACTTCAACAAACTCAAGGAATTATTGACAACGACACCCATATTGAAAGTAGCAGACCCAAATAAAGACTTCATCGTATGTGTTGATGCAAGTAAAGAAGGACTAGGTGGTGTCCTAACTCAGGAAGGACACGTTATCTGTTATGAGTCTCAGAAATTAAAAGAACACGAACGTAATTACGTCACTCATGATTTAGAGTTGGCAGCAGTAATACACGCTCTAAATATGTGGCGACACTACATAATGGACAAAATATTCCTATTAATTATAGACAATAGCAGGGTGAAATATTTGTTTAACCAACCAGATCTTAACGCAAGACAGGCAAGGAGGTTAGCCTTCTTGAACGAATTCGACTTCGGGGTCAGACATATCAAGGGCAAGAAAAATAAAGTAGCATATCCTTTAATTAGAAGAATCCATGGGTTATTTGAGATGAATACTAGTAGGGCAGAAAGTGATCTAGAAGAAAGAATAAAGACGACAGGTATTGATGGTGAAAACTATACTAAATTAATGGTATAATTACCGAACAACACCGCAAACTCAGATAAACCAAGTCTAAGTATCGACGAGAAGGGACTGCTACGATTTAAAAATAGACTTTACATACCAGATTCAACAGGGTTAAAATTAACCATCTTGGACGAAGTGCATAAGAAACCATATTTTGGCCACCAAGGTTACCAGAAAACGATAACAACACTTAGAAAACTATTTTATTGGCCTAATATGAAGGGCAAAACAGCATAATATTTGGCAAGGTGCCAAGATTGTCAGCAGGTTAAGGCTGAGCACCAGCATCCAACTGGCCTATTACAACCATTGCTAGTACCAGAATGGAAATGGGAGACTATATCACTCAACTTTATAACAGGTTTGCCTAAAAATCAGAAACATAATGACTCTATCATGGTTGTAATCGATAAACTCAGTAAGTCTGCACACTTTATTCCTGTAAAGTCTACTTTTAAAGCTATAAACATTGCTGAAATATTCATGAAAGAAATATTTAGACTGCATGGTATTCCAAAAATGGTGATTTCAGATAGAGACGTAAAATTCACATCCGCCTTTTGGAAGGAATTTTTTGCAGGGCTCAATACCAACTTGAATTTCAGTACAAATTATCATCCACAAACGGATGGAAAGAACGAAAGGACAAACCAGATCATGCAGGATATGATCCGCATGTATGTAAGAACAAAACTGAACAAGTGAGAAGACTAACTACACTTGGTAGAATTTGCATATAACAATGGGTACCAAACTTTGGCTAAGTTAAGCCTTTTCGAAATACTGTACGACAGAAAATGTATGACACCAATTAGCTAGGATAACCCGGCTGACAGACTCATGGTCGGACCCGAAATGCTCCAAGAAATGGAGAACATGGTAAGAAAGGTACAACAAAACTTGAAAGAAGCACATGATAGACATAAGAGTTATGCAGACCAGAAAAGAAGGCACTTGGAATTTCAAGCAGGATACCGTGTTTATTTGAAAGTCAAAGCCTGAAAAAGCTCGTTGAAGTTAGGGAACTGTGCCAAGTTGGCACCCAAGTTTTATGGGCCCTTCGAGATACTAGCTCGAATTGGACCTGTAGCATACCAACTTGCACTTCCAGCTAATCTAAGAATTCATAATGTATTTCATGTTTCATTGCTGAAAAAGTATATTCATGACCCTACTCGTATGATTGATTGGAACTTGGTGTAGGTGGAACCCGGAGGCGAGTTCCAGGTGGAACCCCTGCGCATTCTATACCGGAGAGAAATAACACTTCAGAATAGAGTCATCACTCAGGTAAAGGTGCAATCGAAGAACTTTAGCCCTGAGGAGGCCACTTGGGAGTTGGAAGGAGATGTGCGGAAATCTCATCCAATCCTATACCAGGAAAGGAACGAACACTGAGGACAGTGTTTATTTAAGGGGGAAAGGATGTGACATCCCCCCAAAAATAAAGAAAATAAAAATATTTTTAGAATTTAAATTGCTGGAAATTTATTTCCATTTTTAGGAAAATCGAAATTGGAATTTTTTTTCCATTTATGGCAATTTCGAATTTCATAATTGTAATAAATGATTTTGACTGTTGGGCAGAGATATGATTTGTCCCAACTAGATATTGGACTATGACACTTGTATTAAAAAAAAAATTATTTTATATTGATTGCAGGAGACAAAGGGGACAACCATGTTAAATTTTAGCTGACCATGACTCCATGAGAGGGGAACATGTTGGAGCTACCTCTATGCTGATTTTTACAAGTGGAAAATCAGGGAATTGGCCACTAGTAGCCCCTGAAAATCATGGATTTAGAAAGCTATGAAAATTCCCAAAGGAGGGAAAAGACCTAGGTAAATGGATACGTAAGCATATGTGAGGAGGCAGGATGCTGCCAAGTATGTTGGAGAGGAAAACTATTGATTCTTTTCCTTGCTGTTATGAACACTGGATGGGTGTAAAGCAAGGGGGGACTACTGGTTCAAAGGATATTGTGAAAGAGGGGTTTCCATGTTCGCCCTCATGGACTCATGGTCAGGCTAGGGGGTGAACCGTGCAAGTGATTTCGGCTATTTGGTTCTATGGTTGGGAGGAATGTGGTTGTTCCCTTTGTTTTTTCTGCAAGTTTAGGTGAGATATGCTACTCTAACCCCTACCTATTCGAATGATTTTATATCTATGGTGCCGAACATGTTAAATCTGTAATGAAGTAGTTACTAGTTGTCTATTTTAAGTAATCATATAATTGTTGTGTGTTATTTTCCTGTACTGAATTTCAATATCTTTGTCTTTGTTGATTGAATTGGTTATGGATATAGTGAAATCCTTCAAGTTAGCATGCATCCAAAAACATAGGCAAAGGTTGTTCGATTACTACAGTCTACAGCTACCTTCCTCATTTTAAATCTGTTGAACAAAAGGAAAATTGATTTACTTGTTTAGTGTAACTGGTAGCCAAGTGGACCATTTCCCTATGACGAAATTATATTCCTGTAGATAACTAGTATATGGTGAACCTTCATTAATAAGTATACAAGTTCAAACTATAGGCAAATATATTCTGCAAAACTGGGATTATGATCGACATACATGAAGACCTATATAGGTATAATATGAACAGAGACATACTATATAACGGGTAATATTTATAAACGCTATAGTGATGCTGAAGAAAAATCAACTATAAATAGAGTCAGGTAATATATTTATGTGTATAGACCTACTCACAGGAAAATAATCCAGCAAAATCCACAGACCCCAATACATAGGCATTGGAGCATAGATAGTATGGTATGGTGTAGTATTATCGGTGCCATAATAAACTGACTTAATTCTGGTGTGAGATCGCCAGATACTAGATTAATGGCTAGAAAAATGAATAGAAGTCAAATTATATATTACATAGCATATCTATGGTGCAATCTAAGTTAGGGTATATGATATGAACGAGTAAAGTAAAACACATGAGGGAAAACAATCACGAGTGGGGAAAACGAGGCACATGCTAAACTCCTACTATTGCCATTATGTTTGTATAACATAAGTAGGTGCCCAAAATTCAACAAAACCCAGAGGAGTTTTTAGTACAAGCGCACAGTACCAGTGGGAGCGAATCTCCCTTAACCACAATACTTATGTGCTAGCGGTAGGTGCATTACTATACATGGTTAAATCATTTTTGAGATGACTGTGTACTTAATTCTGGGAAATTAACTAGAACAAATCCAAAAACTAAATTCAACATTAATTCTGGGAAATTAACTAAAACAAATCAAGAAATGAAATTCCACTTTGTTTGACAAACCGAGCTTTTGGAAAAATTTAGAAGAGAATGTTAAACACAGAAACATCAGTCTCGAATCCTGTTACTTCCATAATATCCACAACAAATAAAAACCCAATACATTATTCTTAATTATTTAAAGAAATGGCGGTATGGATATCACGAATCCAATCAAGTGCAAACTTGGTGCACTTTCAATGTACCAGTCTTTAATACAAAATTAGGATGTACCCGCAAAGAAACTAAAACAGAACTGAAAAAAAATGAAAAAGATCTTCACAATATTAAGAACGAGTTGTAGCCTCGATCATCGGTGCCAGTAAAAACTTAGACAGAGGGTTATTGGTAGTTAGAACCCGAGTACCTCTTGGGAGAGTGAATAGGGCATTCCTCTTCCACGGCGTGAGCACACTCTGCACGAAACAAGCCGAAATAATAAGAAAATGTATCCGACAAACAATAACACAACCATTTAGTAGAACAGAATGAAATAAGAAAAACTTAATTGTGATAGCGGATTTTATATCCTTCGCCATTTGCGCTAAAACTCATGTGTTCCCATACCGAGGAGGGAAGAGGAGCTCATGCCTCCCTGATGGGTACCCTCGCATAACAAAGGGGCCCATCATTAGCGACGAATACCATCTTTTAACCCAAATAAATCATGAACAGAGATAACCTGCGCATAATGAGCGTAAAGCAATAGTAAACATAAATCCATTGTAAAAGTTTAGTTATAAACAGAAAGGATTAAACCGCCTCTGGACTATAGGACGACCCCTGTAATCGGCATAATAATACCATCGAATTAAGGTTTAAACCTAGGACCTTCTATTTAGTTCCACACTCTACCAAGAGGTCCATTACACACAGGAAAAGTTGATTACATACACTGTCAACTAGGTATTAGCCGACAAAGGAAACCACACTCAATACGAAAGTTTCAGTTAAGAAAACAAATAAATAGAATATCTCGGATGCACATATCAACAGACAACATGATAAGACCTTCCACAGGGAAAGATGGCCTAGCTCGACGGGGAAGCCAGTACAGAGAGAGGATAAGCTGCGAGAACCCTAAACCCTACTGAGGGCACCCTGTTTTCCTTTTTTCTATGCTTTTAACACCTATATAAAGCAAGAATGTTACCAAGGATCTGCTTGTGTACTGGAGTTACCGTAAACTACTCGATGAAATAGAAATAAACCTGAATGCAAATGACAGTCAAGTTAACTTACCACTTACAGGGTGGTCCGTCGAGGAGTCTGCTGCCCAGAACTCTCCCACTTGGAGCAAGGATCCGATTTCGTAGAAGCATGACCACGTTGCTAGATAGAAAACAAAAACAAAGTTTAGTCGGGACCATTCCTTTTCCTTCTCCAAGCCAAGACTGTAATGAAGTGAGAACCATGGGATAAACTTCGTATGGAGTAATGGAGGATGAGTGGGATCATACCTGGCCATGTGAACAAATGGTAAGTGTCGACATTTCATTGGGCACGGCGGTCGAACTCTGTAACGATTTGACTTAACTCAGGGAACCATAAATGTTGCAAACAAGCCTTTAAGATGAGAGGGTTCCAACCGGTTGTGTTTCTTAGAGAATTTATGGCAAGGAACCTAAATGGTCTACATAGGGTTAATTCTTTTATCACCTAGTCACACCAGTTATATGTTGAATCCCAACTAACTTTACGTTAACCATATCCTACCCGAGATTTAGCCACTCACACCTTTTCTTTTGTATAGTTTAGTGATCGATGTTTACCCCAAAAGGGTTTGTTTTAAAAGTATGTCGAATGGTGATAATGTTTTCTCTTAGACCTTGTGATAACATGTATACAAGGTTTTTTATCATAAGACCTCACACCTATGACCTTTGATTTTGGATTACTTGGATTTAAGTAGTTATACCCCTTAACATAAAGTGGGTTTGGGAAAGGAAACGAAGGGTATTACCAAGTTGCAAATAAAAACAAGGTATCCCTAGCTATGTACTGATGATCGCTTATATAACTCAGTACTAAAATAGGAAGAGGTGACAATATGATAAAATCGGTTAGAATCATAAAGGCAAAGGACTGTGTACATCATGGTTGACGATTGACTGAAACTTTAAAGACACAATATCAACTCAAAGTACCCAATAAAAAGAATAATTAAATAAAGATTTTTTTTTTTTACAAAGTACCCAAATACACAACAAAAACATTTTGAGAGTGCAAAAACCTAAATGATTGTTTTTTTCAAAAATAATTTTACACAAAAAACTTTCAAGGAAAAATATTGTCGTGCAATCCCTTCATTCCTATCTATCTCTATCAAAAAATTATTTTCTTATGTTCAATCAACAAGTCTTTCATTAAAATGATAAAATAAAAAAATAAAACTACCCAAAATTGAAGATTAGATTAATGTAACCAACTAAAAAGAAAATAATCTACAACTGTAATCTATTAAATCTCAGTTATGAAAGATTATTCATTGAGAACATCTCGAAGAAGAGAAATATGATGTTTTACCCATAAGGATGGATAATTATTTATAACTGAATTTATTGGAAACCAAAAATCAAAACTATAGTAAACAACTATGAAAATAAAAGAAACTAACCTAATTTATCCTACTCCTATCCTACACTAGACCGCCTACAAATGAATTATGTGAAATCGTAATGCCAATGTAGGCGTCCATTTAACTCCAAACCTACAAATACATGTTCATCAAAAATCAACATCAGAATTTGGATTAGTAAGAGAGTAAAGATAAGAAGAATTAAATCATTAAAAACTATATCTATAATACTAAATATGGCATAGTTATTATTCATGGGAAACATAGATAGGTAATATCCCTCCAACCATGCCTCAATTCTATCATAAAATTTTAAATGACTATCATATAATTGATGGAGGGAGTTCATGGGAGAGCAGTATACCTTCAGAGAATCATGTATAAAATCTACATGAAATGTACCTTGTGGAAGATTCTTAGTGTTGATGTTATCCTTAATTGTATAAAACAAAAGAAAATAATGAGGACTTGACATAACCATCGGTGAAAATTGAAGTGCCTCATTATTTTGGAAAGTGTCTCTCAGATCATATTTCACATAACCGACAACTTCAAATAAGATATTGTGACTTTATTGATCTGAACACATAGTTACTTACCATTCTAGATGATATATCATCACTGTATATATGGAAGCCACCAACATTATCTATTTCATTACATTTATTAACCCCAATCTCAACTTGTTGATTACTACAACAACAAGTCTCTTCATTATTCATGAATGTAGAGTATTCAATAAAAGACTTATTTTAAAACATGTTTGCTGCAACACACTCTTCTTCATCAGAAAAATAATAATAAGAAAGAAAAATACAAGAATCCTTGGAAGGGGTTGCATCCTCTACATCTTCTATATGTACATAATGAACATCTTGTACTCTATTGATATTTGAATGTGTAGAATGAGTTTGATAAGGATCCTAAATAGTTTCCTTCACATATACACATGCTTGAGGGTTGTGTGGATGCACCTAGAGGTTATAGAGGTAGCAGACGGGAATCGACCATGTGTCATGCGAGTACAAAAACTACCCACGTTGTCGATTCCGCCAATACCAAAAAAAAATACAAGAAAAATTCAAGATCTTTCAATCCCATCATTAAGCCTGATAAATAGTTATACATGACCCAATTATGGGTTATCCAACCCCCCCACTACTCAGGGAGAAATTACATTTATAACATTTTTTCATGACTAACCCTGGGATTGTTCCTCTTCTAGACTACTCACTTTCGCTCTATCTCATGAAGTTACATCGGTTCTTCTACATAGACTCCTCATTTTCTTGGTGTCCATTTCTTCATCAGGAGTCTTCTCCTCCTCATGTATTCCTGTCAAAATGACAATAATGAAAATACATAAATCCATTTATATTTGAGTAAAAAAGAAAATTTCCATCTGTATCAATTAATTAAAATACAATAATTTATTTATGTCAAATATGTAAGAGAAACTATTTAAAATTATTCTCGAGGTCTTTATATTTCCAACGATACCTCATTTACACAATTTGTCCTTCATAAACTCGATTTATGAGCTACATAACACTTCATTGTTGATACCCATGCAAATTCGTGCCTCTTTTTTTCCCAAAATATTTGGGAATTTATGTCTCCAATATAGCACAAATACTTCACGTATCATGTTTTTTAGTGAGTCATATTTCCAACGAGTCATCTCGTTCCCAATTTGACCTTCTAAAACTCGAGATATGGCCCTCAAAAGAGCACACTCAACAATCATTGATTTCATCTCATGATAAATATCGAAAGTTGATCTCATAAGCCTAAATATTTATACCACATGCATTGTGAGAAGTGATTATAAGTGATTTATATTGTTTTTCCTCCTCATTGTAATTTGTATGTGGAGTGAAGGGAGGTATGAAACCTTAAGCATGTGTTAAGGGAGAGAAAAAAAAACAAATAAATAAATAGAAAAAAACTAAATAAATAAAAATGCCTATACTTACATACCCCAAAGTCTTATGGGTAAATTCCCAAGATAAAACCCGATGAAAAAAAATATAACTAAGGGTGGTAAAATATCTACATTAGCATGTCCTAATGGTTTTTTTGATGGAAAAAAATGACCATAATGAACATTGGGGAGATCACCCGGGCATGGTCTAATTGAGACCTTGATCGGGTCCCAATTAGACCGTTATTTGTTTAGGATGGTGATCTCCCCAATGTTGATTATGGATATTTTTGGCCATCAACAAGTTCATGGGAAGGTAAGCCCACAGGAAAGTGGATCTAATAGGTTATTGGTAGAATACTCATGGGAAGGTGAGTTTGTGGGAACGTGAGTCTGATAGGTTTTTGGTAGAATTTTCATGGACGATAAAATATCTACAGTTTGAAATAATAAAATAATCATAAAATCATGTCCGAAGGGTTACATGAAAAACCTCGCGGCCAGGTAAAGTCTCGCGGGTAAATGTCCATGATAAAACCTAATGAAAAAATTTATGAATGTCGTAATAACCCAATAGGCTCATGGAAAAATACTTGCAAGCAGTAAAATCTCCACGGTAGTATGTCCTAAGTGTTTGCAGGAAGGTCAGTCTGATAGGTTCATGGTAGAATCCTCGTGGGCATGTTCACCGAAAGGTGAATCTGATAGGTTCACGGTAGAATCCTAGCAAGTGATAAAATATTTATGGTTAAATATCGATGGTTGAATCCCGAATATGAACCCCTATCAGTTAAAATAATGATAATAATTTTAGTATTTGGGAAAATTCACATTAATAAATTTGGGACCAAGTGATCAAATAATATAATAATAATAACAACAACAACAACAACAACAACAACAACATAATACAAATTCATTCTTGGGGATTAGGAAAAACTAAAAATAAAAAACCAAAATAGAAAAAAAAAAATCCAAAATAAAAATAAAAGTAAAATAAATATACATATCCCAAAAATGATAATAAAATATAAACTATGGGATTTAATGTTTAAATTCAATCAATAATGTCAAAGCAATTCCCCATGTAAAAATAATTCCCCAAAGTAATTTCTGGAATAAAATAATAAAATATACACCCCATGGTGTATGTTGATTAAGTTATGATTTGGAAAGATCCTGATTTAGAATGTCTCGTGATAAATTCTCAATCTGGAAAGTTCCCAAGATGGTAAATACTCAACAAAATAAAAATATATTATACATGGGAAGCATGAAATTTAAAACCATGTCAAGATTTAGAAACCCATGGGTAAAATAAAAATAGGAATAAAATAAATAAAACTATACAAATTCATATATAAAAAATAAAATTTGGAAGTGTTAAGGTAACAATGAGACTTAGTTTCAAACCTAGGTCAAGATTCCATTTCGGTTCAAGGTTTCACACCTAGGTTAAGGTTCCACATATAACTAAGGGTTCCTCGTCTGTAAATTAAAATCTGAAACAAAGAATATCATGAGAAGGTCTAGGTATCCATATTTATGGATGTCCGAGGCTCACATAAAGTGTATTCCTTTGAATAAATTCGGATGTATGAATGTTGCAACAGATAGGATAGGTCATCATGACATAGAGGGATTCACAAAGAATAACACAGGGCAACAGGGAACTTGGATGACATGTTATATGACACGTACATGACACATCAAGTGCCACATAAGGTAAGAATTACTTTTCCAAGATGTGGTCATTTTAGGAAGAAGAAAGAATGGAAACGTGGCAAGTATTGATTAGATCTCATAAAGGCATGGATCCAAAATCTAGGATTTAGATGAAGGTACATGTTAAAAGAAAGGCCATATCTATATTCTCCATGGGATGTAACACCTAGGAAGCCACATCAAATGAAAATTCAAATTAAGGTTCAGTTTGGAGGATTTGGATGCCATGTCACACAGGACTAGCAAGATTACACATGACATAGCACATCAAGTTCCATGTTAGACTCACAAACAAAATATGCCCTATGTCAAGATCACAACCTATGGACTTTTTTTAGGTATTCAAAACGGTACTACATCCAATATCCAAGGTTTAGGATTTAGAATAAGGCACGAAAAGAAAAAAACCCAAAATTTCATATTTTGGACGACACATCAAGGCCATGTAAGGTGACACCTAGGAACTTGAATCCAACCTATCATGTTGATGTTCAAAGAATTTAACAGAAAATAGGTTGTCATATCAAACTACTCTGCACCATTGATTTACTCAGGATCAACCCATACCTGGACGTGAAATGTTATGAAATGAGGATAAACATAGGATCCAATTGATTTGGGAGACAAAGTTTAAGCAGAGCATGAATGTCCAAATATTTGGGGTTTCCAATTTATAATACTTGAGGATTAAGACAAGATCAATATATAGGGATTCGAAGGTTACTGTAGGAACAAAAAATTTGTGTAAATAATATCCATCTTTTTCAAACACTTGAAGGCTCTACTCTTGAGTTTCCTATACTATGCACATGATTATTCTTCATTGAATGTGCACAAGATTGCTCGTTTGTTTAGGCATGATTTTCAACAACATAATTATCTTGCATATGAAATGACTTACCAACCCTGTCACTAAAAACACATGAAGAATTGACTCTGTTATACAAGGAATAAGCCACTTTATAATCCATTATAAAATCTGCATTCTTTCCCCTTTCCATTTTACAAACAAATATATGAAAAAGAGATGGGGTTCTTCAAAAATGAGGAAATGGAAAGAATGAATTTCTTATAAGAAATCATCTATGATCTTGGCCTTTTATGAATAATCTATTGTTGTAAATAAATTTCATGAAATATATGTGAAAATGTGTTGTTTGCTTGTATTTGATCGAAAACAATATCTCAAACTCTCAAAGAATATTAAAAATCATCCAATTTTAGTTATGGATTTTAAACTAGGGACTCTAATTAACATGCGAGAGCTTGAGCATGAATATGAGGATAGTATGTGCAAGTCACAAATAAACAATATTCTCTTGAGTCAAACAAACCATTCACTTCTCCATGATGTAGTGAGATGATTGTACAAGCCAATGCACAAGGAAACAACAGGTCCTTAAATAAATCCTCTTTAATTCATAAAACAAAGCATTAAATATTTCAATCATATAGGATCAACAAACACCTTTAAGTCCATTAAAACCAATTAATTCAAAATTTTCAAAATACAATCTATCAATATCATCACATAAGAATCAAATAAGCATCATAAATCAAAGGTGTAATGAATAACATCTAAGAGTATAAGATCAAATATATTATTGGTCATGACAAACCTCCTCAAATTTAAATAATCAACAAAGATCCAAACCCCTAACCCCCTCAAAGTATATAAAGAATATCCAATAGGCTCACAATAGTAGTGTGTTAGGAATTATAGATCAAATTTTGGTAGGGGCACCCTTTCCTTTTCCTTATAAAATAAATATAAAAGGGGTGGATGTTGTGACCACAACAATATGTCATGCATCTCTCTAAGGACTTTTTCTGCATCTTGTTTATCCAGGTAATGAAGTAGAACATTATCATAGTTTCTTCTAAAAATAATTCCATTCACAAGTTGATAATGTGTTGATTTGAAACTTAGGTCTCTCTTTTTTTTGGAATTGAGATGATTTGGGTCAGTTCCATGATGCAAATATTTCTTGATATCATTGTACAAAGATTCATTAAGTGCTGGCACATAAGGATCTTGTTTCATGCATAGTGATAGCTCTTTTTCCCAACCTTCTTTTTCCCAAACTTTTACAACATTGGTAGGTTTGAATTCAAGTTAATATTCTTTCACAACTATCATGCAATAACATATTCATTCTCCCAACGCTTTTTGAAAAAAAAGTGATCTTATAGCTGGGTGAGGTACAATCACTTTGGTATGGTTCTTCAATATATAGGACCTGAATTTCTTGATGTCTTTGTAGACAAAAAAAAATTGTTTTTCCACTGGAGGGTATTTTAACTCTCCCCCCTATCGACAAGTACTCATAAATAAAGTAGGGTGTCCATTCCCTTTCTCATCCTTTTGAGTGAGCACTATTGTGAGAGACTGATCTAAAGAAAAAGTGTACAACAAAAAATATTGGAAATGTTTGGGCTTCGTTGTGTAGGGATTTTTCCTATGGAATCCTTGGCTGTGTTAAATGCTTCCTTTTCCACAGATTTCCACTTGAATTTCCCATCCTTTTTTATAATATGTTGAAGGGGATTACCTATCTCTACACAGTTTGATATGAATCTTCTTACAAAATTTATTTTTCCAAAGAAATATTGCATCAATATTTTTTTATTAGGAAAAGGTATCTGCATGATTTATTTTTCTCATTTTGGATCTACATAAACCCCATATTTTGAGATTAAATGTAATAATAGTTTCCCTTCTGAAACAAATATTCTTAAATTCTCGATATTAAGAGATATGATGTATTTTATACATATTTCAAAAATATGTTTCAAGTGATGTGAGTGATTTGATCTTTTTGTAGAATAAATTGTTACATCCTCATGATAGACCACTATGATTTGATAGATAGAACCTTTAAAATTAATTTCCATGGCATGCTAGAGCATTTCTCCCTTGTTGATTAAGAAAAAAGGCATATCGTGGTAGGAAAAAGTTCCCCACTTTGAGTTGAAATTTTTCTTTAAATGGTCTGGATCTGCTATGACAATGTATTTGTAACATAAAAATCCATCTAATAAACAAAACATCTCTGAGCCTAAGATGAGCTACAATATTTGTTCCATAAGAGGAACATGGTAGTTGTCTTTGTTAGATGCATAGTTCAAGAAGTATACACATATCCTAATCCACCCATACATATTTTATATAGGCACTAGATTGGACACCCACATTGAATGATTGACTTTAAAATTGATTCGAGAATCTGATATTTTTTTGAGATACTTTCCAATGAGAGGTTCCAATGTAAGATGAAAGTTTCTTAGTTTTTGCTAGAAAGGTTTGATGTCGTATTTAATAGGTATAATGTGTTTTATGATTAAGGTATCGCATGTATTAAGATATTCACACATCCATGAAAAAGAATATTCATACTTCTTGAAAAGATAAGTAAAGTTGCATCTTATAGCTTCCAAACAACAAGTTCCAATATTGCTAAACTTGGGATTCTCCTCGGTTCCCATATTTACCAATGAGTATACCATAGTGATACTATTGTCATGGAATTGATCATTGTTTTAAATCGTGAATGTAAATCAAGCAACTTCTCTACATTTATTACATTCCTTTCATAAAAAAGCACTCTTGATTTCATTTGTTCCATTATGGAATTTTTGCAATTCTTGTTGATGTTTCTCATCATCGATAACAACATCTTTAAAAATACTAGTATTAGTGAGAAAATATAGTACCAGTGAATCATCATTGAATAGCATCCATTTTTTTATATTTTATGGTATAAATGGACTAAAAAGCAGTGCAACAGTAAATCCATTGTTTAACGTGGTTAATCTAGATTTTGCATTAGCTAATGTATCGACAATAACATTATGAGAATGAACAATGAAAGTAATTCTAAATGAATCAAAAGAATTAATTAATATCCATACCGCTTGTTGGTAACCTTTAATATGGATGGAATGATGGTGTATGGAATCCATTACCTATCTGATAATAATTTTGGAATCACCAAAAAAACTCAATCATTTCACCCTCATATCTATGGATTTCTTCAAACCTTGAATCAAGGATTCATATTCAACTGTGTTGTTGGTGCATTTAAACTCTAGCTTATAGGAAACACATTTTTTTCATAACCCTAGATCAATTAAAATGCATCTTTCCCGATCTCCCTCTTGTGACCAAGAACCATTAAAAGTCAAAGTCCAAATGTTATTTTCTATAGTTCCTAAGTTAGTTGAATTAGTGATAACTATTTATACCATAGTAAAGTCATCTTCATCAGTCCAAGTGAAATGAAGTAGTGTGTACTATATACCTAGTTATAAAGGTGATGGATGATTTGTATAACAACCACAGTCAATCTCTAAAAAACATTTACCGAGTACCAAGTAAGAAAAAATGATAGATTCATTCTTACCTTGTAATGCCATAACAATATGTTTCATGTGGGATTCATTGTCTATCTTTATTTGATTTTTCCTTACTGTAACATCCCGCTCTGGCGCACTGAGAAAACTTATTATTTGAGGACACTTGATCGCAAGTGATCTGGACTTTTCTGATGTTAATACATTTATACTTGATTATGATGCATTATGATAGACGACATGATGTTTTACTGCTTGATTTAGACAGGTGCTATTGACTCAGTTTTATTGAGTGTGCAGGGTTTTGGACCTTGAGGATGCAGAGGCATCGGTGGAACCCCTTGGACTCTGGATTGAGTCAGGGAGTGTGCTATTTAGGATG
>SNQJ01S0056713.1:10214-20866 GCA_010110895.2 Picea sitchensis | reverse complement strand
TCCAGCGACAACAGAAATTTTTACGTTAGGCAGCTTTTGGTTTGGAGCTCCTTAAACACCACACCATGGATCACGAAATTTCACTCCTGCCTGCATTGCTTCCATAACCTTTACGTAGGAAAATTTAAGCACTATGCCCAGGGATTCCGGATGGTGTGCTTGTTATTTCGACAATTTATTGACAGCGGAACATAGGTTTTATGTAACTCTTTTAAATACACAGTGAATTATTGATAGTCATGACGATTGACAGTCATGACGAATTAAACCTTGATGGATTGATTGTTAGCATCTTGGGACATGTTATTAATTGCAATCGCTGTGAAATTTTTATCCTTCTCCCCAGCTGTGGATTTAATAGAAATTTTACTTCTAGTCATCCTCTGATATGCGTCTGAATGGGCAATTTGATTTACCCCTGCGGTTGTTTCTGTAGTGGTTGTGTAAACCCCTTATCCGTAAAAACATGTTCTACGAGGGTGATGTTAACATTGCCCCAGCGCAATGTTTCAGGTAGTGTTGTATAGACTTAACACCTGCCAACTCGTGCCTCCGTGTTGGCTGCCAAAAATTTCACCCGCTTAGCCACTTCCACTTAACTAAAGACTTTGTTCATTGAACTAAACAGAACGTTTCCCTAGATTCCTAACAGGACTTGACTGATAGAATTGTAGGGACACGTACTGCCAACGCCCTTTCATTTTTTCCACCTACTTTTACTTGCCAGCACCTCTTTTAACTTACTCTGAGTTTTTAGTCTATGACTCGGTCTCTTGTGGTGAGATTCCCAGCGATATGGGTAATCCTTGCACAACGATAGGGTTGTTTGAGTTCCAGTTACAAAAGAAATTTTTATTTTTTTTACCAGATCATGAATTTAATTCAGGAGTGGCATTGATTGCCGACAGAGCCATCTAGAGTTAGCATTCTCTTAGTTATAGATTTAATCCCCTTAATTATGACGGACTGAACTACGAATTTAAACGAGGAATGACAGCGATTGCTCGCAGAATTATCCTGAATTAGTATTGACAGATTTAGTAAATGACAAAGTTAGTATTGCTGGCGGAATTAACTGGTATTCGACAACATTGATAGCATGCCAGCGGTTTTGGCTGGAATTATTTAGGTCTGCGTCTCTCCCTGGGTCAATTTTCATTTATGATTTATTTTTATACGCATCCCCGCTAATAAATTAAATGTTATGACAGTTATTTTTGTTTCTGCCAAGTATTTTAGCGCTCAACGATTTAAGGTTAAGGGAAAATGCTTACCTTTAGAATTTACTCCACGTAATTACTCCATGAGTGTTTTTGTACAGTTGGTTGCTCCACGAAATTCCTGTCAGGGCCGATTTAGAAAGCACGGCTTAATGAGAGCGATTAAAATTTGGTCGGGCCTACCTTTTTGTTTTCCTTTGGGTTAGTTGGTATATTGATAATTAAGCCTATTTTAGTTCAAATAACAATGCTTTGAATTTCTTTACAATCCGATTTAATAAAGTATTCCATTTGATTTTGGTTTATTATGGTAAAACATCGAATATTTAATTTCCATTATTTTGTAATGAGAAGCCTTATTTGCTCGAATTACCATGCTATGAAAATTCTCTACAATCTGATTTACAGTAGGTTTTCCATTGAAGTTAAATTATTATGTTAGAAATAATTACGATGCTTAAATAATTTGATAGCCAATCTTAGTTGAAAATAATTATGATGCTTAAATAATTATTATGTTAAGAATAATTTGATAGCCAATCTTAGATTAAATTTCGATGCTTTTCTATTTAAAAAAGTAAATGCATGGTTATTAATTGTGTCTCTAATAATAAATTGTTATTCATTAATTGGTTATTCAGTAATTGTTATTCATTAATTGTTTTTCTATTCATTAATAATAAATTGTTATTCATTAAATGGTTATTCATTAATTGTTTTAATCTATTATAAGAGTAAATACATGGTTATTATGGTCAAGATTTTGGTAGCTCCATTGTTTTTAATAACAAACAAAGGTAAAGTCATTATTATTTTAATCGAATGTTTTGTGATATAGAAGGCGATGACTTGGATGTGGTATGGTGATGTTAGGGTAATTTCATTATGCATGATAACGTATGAATGTAGGATCCTTAATTCTAAGGGCACTCAATCTTTATGATTCATCAAACGAGGATTTGAAATTAATTAAAGTACATTATTTAGGACTAGGTCGGTAACTCATCGTTTAAATAAAAACCAATGGAGTAATTGGTTTGTAATTATTTTCATGGAGTCTCAATAGTGGGTGGACTTATGTCTTCCATAGAGGGCGTGGTTGTCTGTTGATTTGGTTGTACTTGGTTGTCTTGCATTGCTTGGTCTGCTTGTGTCGGGCGGGATGTAGACACCTCCATGTTCCTCAGAACAGTCACCAACCCTGAGACCTTAAATGGTTAAAATTGATGGGAACTTGAGCTTGAGCGTTGATTATGTGTCTTGGAGGTCTTAACCTTGCAGGGTAGGATGGGCGGGTGGTCAACTTTACTTTTGCCGTGGTTCGTCGTAATTTTCCAATTTTTCCAAGGATTTTTGTGTGTGTGATTTTTCCTGTGTAAAGAATCCAGTGCCGTATCAAGAGTCTCGGGCCCTTTAAAGGCAGGGTTTCCACTCTTGCGACACACCTGACGGGGGTTGCTAGTTTCTGCCTGAGCAGTCGGCCAGGAGCCTATCTGACCTTCTCTCTCTCCGGAGCAGAGAACTAAGATTAAACGCCCTGATTTCCTGTGCAGAAATAGTAAACTCTACCACCATGGATTCTTCCTGCTGTGTTCTTACTGTGCATAACCCAATATGTCGTTAAATGTTTACGTTGTGTGCCTTATGCCTATGTTCGTATATTGTTTGCAGTTACTCGTTGTGTGCGTTCAGTCTTCTTGTGACGAACATCGTGGTTGCATCTTGTGGTTTGTTGAGTGGCGACGTAGAGTCAAGTGTCTTTGTTACTTCGACACGCGCGCACACACCTTAAACAAAAAAAAAAAAAATTCACCTGTTATTAGAGTGGTTTTCGTAATGAGGAGGTTGTTACACTTACCTTGTACAATAGCCATAAGTGAGACCAATTGATTGGTAAATAACCCTACAAATTATTAGATGAATCCTGACTCAATAAAAAATCATAAGCTTCCATAAATTTCACAACTACAATATCAAATATCTGGTGAACTCTAGGATTCGAAGCTTATCTAATCATAATGTACTTTAGTTCTCCCATGAATTTGACATCAAATATGCTGAAATAAACGATCCTAGTAGTGAATTTAGTAGGTACACCATTTATCTTTTGGAAAATAGAGTATGTCATTCCATTGGAAGAAGCACTTGAGTCCACCAAACAATTATTAAGTTCTAAGTGAACTTTGAAATAAACTTCTTTTTTTGGAAAATTCAGATTTGGAAATTATTTTCCACTTATGGAAAATCCGAATTTGGAATTTTGATTATTGTAATTAAGTATTTGATGACTGTTGGGAAAATATTTGACTTGCCCAACTATCCTCTTTTATTTTGACACATGTGTAAGACAAACATTTAATAAATTAAATGTTGGAAGACAAATGGAACAACTAGGTTAAAAATAGTTGACCATGAATCCATGAGTGGGGAACATGTTTGAGTTACCTCAAGGCTGATTTTTACAAGTGGCAAAAGTGGAATTTGACCTCTAGCATCCCCTAAAAATCAGGGATTTGTAAAGCTGTGAATTTCCCCAAGGAGGGAAGGAAAGACCTAGGCACAAGGATGCATATTTTAACGACATATGGAAGAGGCATGACACTGCTTAGTATGTTGGGGGAAAAGAAAAATGTTTGCTCTTATGCACACTCTTAGTGTGAGGCAAAGGATTTTACTGATCTCTTTATGGTGACTATATCTAAGGAGGATCATTTAGTTTTCCCTTATGAACTCATGGTCAAGCTAGGGGGTGAGCAGGACAAGTGAACTTGGTTTTTCTATTCTATGGTTGGGTGGAACGTGGTTGTTCCATTTGTATTCCAACATCAGGTTTCAGATATGTATATTAGTTTGTATTCCTTTGTCAATGTATATTTATGGTTACGTTAATTGTTAGGAATGTGTTACTGTGTATACATAAGTAAATAAGGTCTTAAGGTATTGTATAACCATATTATACTACGACTGAACATAATTGAATGTTACTGGAACTCTTGCTTATTTGAAATACGATAGTCGTACACATATCTTTAAATATGTGTGTGTGTGTGTGTGTGTGCTCATGAAAAAACATATTAGATCTATGTTTAGATGCCTATTTTCCTTTGATATTATGCATTTGGATTGTTATTCAAATATGTACATGACAAAACACTCTAGAGAAATATTGCATTAGGGAATAAACCTAGATGGTATTCTTATCAATTTGATAACATGCAAAGAATAGGTAGAAAGAATTACAATACAAATATATTCTTTATTTTATCTATTACCACAGAAATATAGTGATTCAGTAGACTACAAAGTGTCTTGAAAAAAAAACCGTTGTATTCAAATGAATATTTTTGAACTTTACAGTTAGATTACCATAGATCAAGAACTCCACATTCTTTTGCGTTGTAAATAGAACCCTAGGAAAGTCCCTACAAAATTATGTATGTAGTTGAATATTAATGTGCCCATAGGTCGGTCAAGGAAGGAAATGGAACTTGAATACCTTTCGAGGCATGATGCTTCCTTCATTTGATTACACTGACTTTCATAACCTGCAAAAGAAGTAAAACGAGGATTTAGTAACTTGCTAGCATTTTAATTCTATGGAAATTAAATAGTAGAATAAACCAAGGACAAAAATTAGGTTGAGTCCCGATGAAAACGAGATTTCCTTTTGTTCCTTATGAGACAATCTATCCATGATCCAGGAGGAGGAGGAGTGAACCAAAAACCAATTGATGGGTACCCTCGCAAAGCAGAAAGGGTCCATAATTAATTTTCATATATCTATGCATATAACTTTTCACTTTTAAAATAGAGGAAGCAACAGTAAGAAAAGAAGTGAAACCAATTATCATGGAAATAGACTATGCATAGAGTGATCAAACAGGAAGTACATAATAACAATCTCCAAAACCTATGTATAAGACCAAATAAACAAAAGGAGTTGACTGTGGCAAGGTCAACGATTAAACTGAACTATTGTTTAATTCCCTGTAATCACACAGTTGGAATTTATGATTTGGGGTAACGATCACAGTGAAGGAATTATTAAATTAATAAGAATTCATAGAGGCACACAAGATGCGACTTGAGTATATTCACAATAGAAGGATAATTAAAATTAAACAGAATTACAGAAAGGTAAAATACGAAAATATGAGTGCATAAAAATTTACAGTAAGAACCCAATTCATAGGTTAAAGTCTAACTGTGCAAATGTGCTCGAACCCTACGATTTTTGTTCCACATATATTTATCAGATGAGGCGGTGAATGATTACATTCTTAGGGGATAAAAGTTAATAAACAAGGATACCTCTCCTTTGTTAGTGAAGAGTAGTCGACATAGGAAAATCCCTTTCTTAAATAGTTTAATTTTATCACTATATCAGAAGAGAGATCAAGTGAAGGATGCTGCCGAGGTGGCCACAGGAGAAACCATGATTATTCCTGGAAGAGAAATGTTTACAACCATAGGATACAAACAAATTTGTTTCTAGTTTCAAAATGAATAATATCATGTTAATGTTGCCATACATGTACAGAATGTAAATACAAAATTTTCCTATACAGTTTTAACAACAGTCAAGTCTGAATAATATCAACTAGCATAGTAATCTTTGAGATATTTGGATGAATTCCAGAGTATAAGAATAATAGTGATATGGTGGCGAATAAAAGAAAATGAGAAATATCAGAGGGTTTACCTTATAATAATGATTCGGTCCACGATCTGACTGGGAAGGGACCGCAAATGACTATAGGCTTGAATACTGACAACCAACCGAGAGAATACACAATAACCATCGAACTTGAGAGTTAAATATAAAGGTGTTTCACCTAACTTGTAAATGGAACCCTAAACCTGGTGGAATCCTAGGAAGAAACCACATACAAAGGCGCAACTGTCATGTGTTTTCAATGCTCAAACAAAGAAAAGAAACACAATGTGTGTACATGGAACCTCTCAATTATTTTACATTGCACCAGACAGAGATTACATTTATGGAAAACTTCTCACAAATAACATAAGCAACATAACATTTACTCACCCTTGCACATAGAGAACCCCGTATATGCATTTCCTCCTTCCATCGCTCACAAGAGCAGAGATTTACCAAAATCACCAGTCGAATACAATGCAAAGGAAAAATTGTGTTACAGGACAAAAGGGGCAACTACGAAGAACAAAGGTTACCTCAAGGCCCTCTCTAGAAAAGTAAAAGAGGTTGGTACACCCCTTACCTCTTATATGTGAATTCGATGGAAGTGGTCAACCTACATTGGGATTTTTCGCCAAAGTGTCAATCCTCGAGGGTACCGGACAAGCTTCACCTTTACTGAGCTGGCCAAAATTAAATGTCTACAGGCTAGCATGGAGTAGGTTCAGACCCGACCTGTCATCCACCACAAAAAGGTTTTTGAACCAAGTAAATGTTGGGTTATGTTTAATCCTAGAGATAACCCTAAATCGATAAGACCACGTTAACAGTTGAGTAGGGTTACCAATGTTTAAGTATAGTTACATCGTTCTCTCCTCTTGTTTAAACATGTTAGTTGCACTATCATAAAGTAATATGTTTTTATGGGTAAAATTGAATCCAAATTCTTAGGACTTATGTCTCCTAACTCAACACTATGTCTTCAATGGGTTAATATTGTGTCCATGATTTAGAGCACTCATATATTCTATGACGTAGTCTATTATGAAATTTAATATGAATAGCATATCTTGACATAGACCAAGTGGTTATTCTAGGGGCTATGACAGTCATGGTCACAAAATTCTTCAATACAAATAAGTTTATGATTCTAATCCAATAACGATCCTATGATGAAATATAATAGTAAGATACAGGTGGAATTTAAATCTCCTTCAGCCTTGAAGAGGGATAATGACAGAGAAGTAAAACTGCTATGCATCTACAATAAAGGAATAAGATATATATAATGGATTATCTATGTGTCGCAAACAATGTTGGAGATTCAAGGGACTTTAATGTTCCCTAACAATTTCTTTTTTTTTTGTGAAATTTTGGGTACATTAGATATGGTATGAGAGATTAAGGTTGCATCATTTGGACCTCAGAGCAAGGCCAATTTTTTTTTTTATTCTTTTATTTCTATTGAAGTGTAACATACCCATCTAGTACGATTCCTATGATGTACAACCGGTAAAAGCACCCTTAATTTTTTTTATTTTTTTTTTGTGTGTGTGTTTCTGTGTAGGAAGGTAATAATGAAATTATACTCAACATTGCAACACGACGACGACACAATGCATGAAAATCACGCAACAACAACATAATGACCTAACATAAAAGCACATCAAGCACCTGGAAGCAATGTACAACATTCAATCGAAGAAAAATAAGAATGACTACCCGCCCATCCTACCTTGCAATGGTTAGGACCTCTAGGACACATAAGCAACGCTCAAGCCTAGGTTGCCATCAATTTTGACCATTTAAGGTCTCAGGGCTGGCGACTGTTCTGAGGAACAAGGAGGTCTCTACATCCCGTCCGACACAAGAAGACCAAGCCTACTAAGCTAAGAAAAATCATCCTAACAACCCAAAATTAATTACACAAGTAACTAGAACCCTTACATTGAGAAAAAACCAATCACATTGAACGTTTACAAAACCATGTGCAACATTAATTAATATTAAACAATAACCATTAATCAAGGCTAAAAGTTCATTATCTATGACTTAAATTGGCGTTAATTACAGATCAATTAACCACTCTAAATTCCATTAGTCAACGAGTTACCCATTGAACTTAAAATGAATTACGACTCAAATTTAGCGAGTCTGGGTTACCAATTAGGAGATATCTATAAATCCAACTAACCATAAACTTGAATAGCAACATTAACATTCTTAAAGTGGAATGCTAACTATAGAACTTATGAACAGTTAAACCTCAACATTAGTCTAGATATAATGACTGAACTAACCACACTAGCTGGTTATTATCATTGAGGAGGAAACTGCCAGTTAATAGCATTGTTGTAGCAAATCAACAAGGTAATTACATATCTGTTACATAACAATTTATTACAGCAGTTAACCAGGAATTTAACATAATGATTAACATAATCAATTAATTGAGCAATAATAGGGTAGTTTTCATGACTATTTTCATAACAAGTATTATAACACTAACAAGGTGATTATCATGTTAATTAACATAACAATTAATATAACAGTAGTGAGGCAATTTATATGATGGTTAACATAACGATTAATAGTGCAAAAACAAGGCAATTTACGTAACTCTTAACCATTTAACTCGCTGCAACATTTAATCAATAACTAGGAATCTGCTAACCATTCACAGTGATGTAGAAATTGTTATGGCATTTAGTAAGGCAATTAATATAGCATTTAACATTGCAATTAACAAGCCAATTAACTGTAGCAATGGTTCTGGTAAATTCGTGGTCATTCCAGCAAGCTCAGTCAACATTCTAAAGCCAAAAATCATGGGTAATTACAGCAAGCTCTGGCAACATTCTAAGGAAAAATCGTGGGTAATTACAGCAAGCTCTGACAACATTCTAAAGGAAAAATCGTGGATATTTAAACAGTAATCAAAGTCAACTTTTAAAGGAAATAATCATGGGCATTAAACAATGGTCTTAGACAGGTTTTGAATGGCAAAACGTGAGCATTTAAACAATGATCTCAGACATGTTTTGAATGGTAAAATCGTGAGCATTAAACAATGGTCTCAGACATGTTTTTAATGGTCAAATCGTGAGCATTAAAAAATGTTGTCAGTCACATTTTGAATGGCAATTCGTGAGCATTTAACCACAATCTCAGCCACATTTTGAATGGAAAAATCATGGGTAATTAATCAACTATCACAGTCTCATTTTAAAAGGGAAAAACATGTATAGGGACAAACCAGAAGGGAATTCATGGCTATCCGTAATTAAAATATGTAGAATGATGTGCCCAAAACGCACCAGAAGGAACTCCATGTTGCCAACATCATTTAAAAGAGAAAAACGCTGGAAAAATGCAGACATGAAAATGAATTCGTTTTCCATTTCCAGGATACCAATACAATGCAAACATGAATACAAAAATGTTTTTCATCTCCCGGACACCAATATAAAATGTAGATAGGAAATCAAACGTTCTTCCCATTTCCAGAGTACCAATACAATGCAGACAAGAATACAAAAACATTTTTCATCTCCCAAAGACCAATATAAAATGCAGATAGGAAATCAAATGTTCTTCCCATTGCCAGAGTACTAATACAAGGCAGAGAGGAATAAAAAATAAGAACATTTTTCCATTTCCAGGATACCATTATAAAAATGTAGACCTGAAATCAATTTGTTTTTCTTTTCATTTCCAGAATACCCAAAAATTTGCTGACCGGAAATCAATTCGTTCTTCCAATTCTATAACCCCAATACAGCACATACAACAGTAAGAGAACGCAAGGATCCGATGGGAAAGGTCATGGAATGATTGTCGGGGTTTCTATCAGTCAAGGCATAGAGAAAACCAACCAGGACACAAGATAATCCACATGCATAGGTTGTTGACAGATGGCGGAATCAACAATCAGCCGGGGTCAAACATCAAGGGTATCTGACTAACTGGTTCATCCTTCGCTCATCATCTTGACACAGAAAAGCAGGGCATTGAGATCCATAGGTATTTTAATCCTAAGACAATGACCATAGATCAAGCTCCTAGCCAACTGCTCAGGCGAGGATTGGTGAGCTAGGGACGAAAGCTAAACAACCACAAAGGTCATAATCAACACAACAAGGTGGTCAAGATGTGCGGGGAAATGAATCCATGGGAGCCGACCTATCATCGATCTAGGCTAAGAAAATTTCATAAAACCATCTAGACGATCAGTTCACTCACCCGAGTAAAAATGCAGATTCAAACATAAGTTCTAAAACAATTTACCATACAAAACGAAGAAAGCGTACCATTTCCTGTTCGGAGTGGATATCTCGCGTGCTCCTTGCAACTCCTGCGTGTCGATTGGCGAGACTACACCGATACCTCCTAGCCAATGCTAGGGGTACTCTTCTTCCCCCTTATCCCCTCAAGCCACAAAAGGGCCACACAATCACTATCCAGATATTTTGACTAGCTCCCATCTCGCCTCGCAAGGTCAAGCTACCATTCCTCACCGAGATGGGTATCCCAACTCCCACAAGTTAAGTCAGTCAAGTAGATATTTCTGCATCGTAATGTTACGCAAACATAAGAGATCCAACCTCCATTGCCTCCCTTCATTATATAGAGTTTCGTGGTTCCTTACTTTCCTAAAATCTCATTTAATTAATTTTTGTTTTTAATTTAATTCCTAAAAATTCCTCCTTGTACAAGTGTCACCCATCCCCTTCATTCCTCCATAAATTAATTTCTTTAATTAATTAATTATCTTT